>CAJNOL010000072.1:53136-71484 GCA_905250125.1 Rotaria sordida | reverse complement strand
ATTTGTCATTTCTTTCCACTAATTCGTTCATTCTCTCTTTCTCTTTTTCTTTCTCTATTCTTTTTTTGTTTAAACCAGTAGTCTTCCTAACAATAAGTTCTCAAATTTCTTCTGACCACTAGTGAAATTGTTGACATGTGCATACCAATACTGTGCTTCTTTTTTTTTTCTTCATTTTGTCCGCTGTCAAGTATCGAAATGTGTGAAGAGAGGAAAGAATTGAACGATTAACCGAATGAGATGAAATGGGGTGGTGCTCCATCGTCAAACATAACATACTTTACAGAATTTTTTTCTCTTTATTCTTTTGTTCTCAATTGCTCTTGGCTGTTGCCCTTCTTCAAATAAGAGAAAAAAAACGTGAACTGTCGATCAAGTTATCAAATTCCGTTATACTACACATTTATTACAAAAGAGAAACTGGATTGTTACATCTCTTACTCTGTTCATTGTATACTCTCGTGAGCGCATTTATATGAGTACGTATTACTAAACTGTTATGCATACCATATAGATGTATATGATCGTCGATGAACCATGACAAATAGGAAGCTTTCTAATACTTAATTAGGTGACCGATCGGACTCTTTTTTTGAGAATATAGAACGAAATGACAGCTGATCATATCATATTGAATAAGGATCGATACAAGATTAGGTGTGGACAGCAGAATTTACTTTTCATTTTTTCTTTTTTTTATTTCCGGTGGCCTCGTGTACATCAGATGACTATCTATCTTAACATGCAATGAATAGAAGAGATAAAAAGCTCGTTACAAAGATGAAATTTGAAGGTCATCAATCGTATGAGCATTGCTATGATTGTACATGTATGAGCACTAGTTAAAAGAGAAAACGAAGCTTGAGCAATGAAGCATGACGTGCGAGCATGTATACACCTTGAAACTCAAATGTATATTAGTGTGTGTATGTATGCTTTAGGCAATGTCTCTGTTTCGTTTTCTTCTTCTTCTTCTTTCTTCACTTTTTTTCTCCTATTAGACAATCAACTAATAATGATGAATGACAGCAATAGGTGTTGATCGATTAGAAAAATTGTTGAACATATAAATACTAGACTAACAAGTACAAAGAAAAAAAACAAAAGCATTATATAAATTTAATAAAATAATGAACAAACTTGATTATGGATTCACAAATATTAATTGAATATGGTAAAAAAGTTAAAGTAAGTTCTGATATAATGACTCTTAACATTTCATAAATTATTGAGTATTGAATTTAAGGTTGATAATGAACAACATATCATTCGAAAAAATGGTTTCATGAAGGAAACAACTGGTATATATTTATTCTTATTTTTTTTTTTTTAAATCGTTTTTGTTTATGTTTTTAAAAATCTATTATTTAAGATGTATGCCATGATTATTTTCGTATTGATAAAGAACAATCAATGCTTATCGATTGTCAACGATTATTTGAACGCAATGAACCATTAGATAAGCCAGATAAATATGGCATTACTCTTGTAAAAAGAAATCTTTTTTTCTGAAAAAAAAACAGAATCTATGGTCATTGTTTATTCTTATAGTTACATATTGCTGCCGCCAAAGCATATTCAAGCGTAGTTCATTTTCTATTACAACATTATGTTAACGTAGATCGAGTTGACGACACGGGCGCTACAGCATTACATCTTTGTGCTAAACATGAACAAGTGAGGAAAAAGGAAAAAAAAAAAAGAAAAGAATTTTCTTTTCCGCCATCGTTAACGACATTTGTCTTCCACGTGAGTGTTTTCTTGTTTATTATTATTATTACTAGGGTTTGATCGTAAAACTTTTACTTGACGCTCGTGCTAATCCAACAATTTGTGATCGATTTGGTCGAAAACCAAGTGGTAAAAATTTGAATTTGTTTTGTTTTATTTTTGATTTTCAAAATTTAATATTTTATTTTATTTTATTTTATTATTTAGAAGTGTGTGCATCGAATAGTTCTATTCGTACATTACTTCTCAAAGCTGCAACTATATTTGAAGAAAAACGTAAACGTGCTGAACAAAGTGATGATAGTTTAGAAGACGAACGTGAAGAAACTATTGATAGTTTATCAGATGAGGATAATAATAATGATGATCTACAAATTTTATTTAAGCCAATACCACAAAAATCATCAACGTGAGTCGTTATGATTCAGATAGAAACAAAAAAAAAACAACAAGACACATTTTTTTTTTGAAAATATTTTATAGGATTATTTCTCAAATATTAAACAATGATGACAATGACGATGGTATAAAAATGATGAATATTTTCGATGAAAAATTAAATTATCATATTAGTGCTGATGTGGTAAGTAGATGAATAAAATTACAGAAAAACTTTATTCAAATTGAAATAGTAAAAATTATTATTTTGTTTCATATTTTTTGAATAATTCAAACTTACGTAATCTTACTATAGATTAGCAATAAATGATGTAGAGCAAGTTTTATGATTGACATTCAAGGTTATAATAACTTAATTATAAATAAAATAAAAAAAAGAATAACTTTTAGTTTTTCTGTGATTTAATGTAGTATAAAATACATTTTTGATATTTGTTCATAAAAAAAAAAGAAACAATATAGTATTTGTTTATAAGAGTAATTGCTTTCAATTTCATTTTCCATTTGTCGTAAGAGTTGAAGAAAAAGAATTGACCTTGTTCTATTTGCTTTTATTTATAAGTATATATTTAAAACATTAAAAACTTTCTTTCAAAAAACCGATTATTCATTTCGAATATTATTATATCACCTTAAATTTTACTTGATGTTACCGGAAGTCAACTAATTCGAAATTTCCTTTTATTCACCTTGAATCAATTATCAAATTTTCTATTTCAATTTATTGTACTATCATGTACCTGTATCTGGATATGCTTATTAATACAAAAAAATAATAATAATAATAATAATAATTTTTTTTTCTCTAACTGATTTGTATCTCCTTTTTTGTATGATAACAGCACCTTGTTAAAAAAAACACAACAAACTAATAGAATATATTATTGTTACTTAATAATTGCATCATCATGCAAAGTGCTTGACGACTTGTCATACGCTTGAATGAGCTGAAAAACGTCACGAAAGATGTTCACCCATTACTTCAACATAATGGGTAAAAAAAAAGTAAATCATTTAGTGTGATTCTGATCGGTCCAGCTACGTACACATTCACATTCACATATATATAACGTAAGAATGCGATACTGAGAGAGAGAGAGAGAAGAAAAGTAATGGACGAAAGGAGGTTTGATCAAATATGGGCGAGAGTAGGAGAGTTGTCGTCGTCGTTGTTATTGTGAGCGCTCTCCTAATTGACAAAGTAAGAAGAGAAAAAAAAAAGAAAAGAAGATATCCGTCGTCGAAAGTAATCCTTTATCGAGTGACAAAAAAAGCGACGTCGAGGGCGACTTAACGCCATTGACACACTCATATACATATACATAGACATACGGATGTGATGGCGCCTACAATGTTACCATTGATGGTTGACATAGGTTCTTATAAATCTCCGGTGAGCTTTTTTTTTCGTTTTTCTGTTTTTTATAATAATATTTATCTGTTCTTATCAATTATTATTGTTTCTGTCTCTAACGATCAAATAATCGATGTCTGTTGTCTCTTCGAATAGTACATCATTGAAGTATATGATTGTTAGTCTCATAAGTGTGTATGCATAGATTCATAAAAATTGTTTCTTGAATAGCCATATAAAAGATCATGTTTTTTGTTGTGCGATGATTGACAAAGGTAGAGAAAAAAAACCGAAGGAGAAAGCGAACACAAAAAAAAAAGAAATTTTGGATTTGAAGAATTTCGGTAAACATGCTCGAGAATGCAGGCAAGCGAGTAATACAAGGATAAGAAAAAAGAAGGTGGGAGAAGAAAGAAAAAAAAATGAAAGAAAAACTATTCACCATTTGTTAACTACTTGAAATGTGCAAAATCGAAATTCGACTGTAACAAACAAAGAAACAAATCACAAACGAACTATCGTTATTATTATTAATATCATTGTTATTATTATTCATTTTTCACAAAATGTTCTTCATTTTATACATTTATTTATTTAAGTCTATTCGTTTTCACAGACTAACGTAAAAGAGAAAAAGACGCAAAACGAACAGCGACAAGTCGACATACATACATTCATCGTACATTTTGTAGTGACCTTTTTTCTGGTGTCTCATGTGTCTATTTGTATTCATTCTGTCTGTCGATCAAAGATGAATATATATTAACTGTTCATTTATATTTATATATCGATACTCGTCATTTTTTTTTAATTACAAAAAAAGATAATTTATTTTAAAAAAAAATCATGCCATGACAAAAAACGACGTTAACTATCATCCAAATAGTGTACCATATGATAAAGAAAATCATTCAGAAAAATTATCTAATCATCCCTTAAAACAGGTATTTCATTTTTCTTTTTATATACTTTATTAAAAACGTGTGTCTAGCATACAATAATATTTATCCTCATTTAAATGACCATGTATCCATTTATGTGTTGTTTATCCGATAGAACTTGTAAAGACTCTTTCGTCTCTCTCTCGTTTTTTTTTAAAACTTAGTGTATTGACGTGCATCAAAAAGTTTCTCTAGATTTATTGCGTATGAAGAGAAGTTATTGTTTGAACAATAGAGTAGACGAATACTTATCTATGAAGTGCATTTTAAATTGTACGAGAAAAAAATTATCTATAGGTTTCTTTTACCATCTATTCTTTTCTTTGCACTAATCATTCAGATCGATAAAATGATAATTATTGAAATATGTGAAACTGTCTCGAATGATTATAATCAGAATAAGAAAAAAAAATCTTCGTCCTCATATAAGAAATAAAATTGAGACATTTTTATTATATCCTAGTTGTTATAAATAACTTGTTGATAAGATCATAATTTATCTTAATTTATTCTTTAGTCACTTCCAACTAAATTACCTAATGATGATTTGGCACTATTACCTGAAATCTCCGAGCAAAGTTTACTTTACGATTTGGAGATGCGTTATCGGCAAGGTCAAATCTATGTAATATTTATTTTTCTTTTTTCTTTTTTCTTATTCTCTCAAACATTTAGACTTATATCGGAGATATTCTTATTGCTTTAAATCCATTCGAGGACTTACCAATATATGGTCGAAAAGTAAAACAAAAAAGAAAATTTTTAATTTTAATTTTTTTTATTATAAATTCAACCTTAGATATCTGAACTTTATAAAAATACTGAATCAATTGTTTCATTACCCTCACATATTTATGGATGTGCCGAACGTTTGTATCGAAATATGTTACGAGAAAAAACATCTCAATGTGTTGTTATATCTGGTAAATGAACAAAAAATAAATAAATAATAAGAATTTTTATAGAAGAAAAAATATTTTTATTTAAAGGTTTATCTGGTAGTGGAAAAACTGAATCATGTAAATATATTGTTCAACATATACTTAGTCGTTCATTATCTGTTGAAACGACACTTAATATGAAAATAAATCAGGTAGAAGATTTTCGATTGATTTATTGATTTAAATAAAAAAAAGAGTCCTTTAGGTTAATCCACTTATGGAAGCATTTGGTAATGCTAAAACATATATTAATAATAAGTATGAATACGATTCAATTATTTAGATATGTTAAAGTTTTATCTGTTTTTTTTTTAGTTCAAGTCGTTTTGGAAAATATCTTGAAATACATTTTTCACCAACAGGAAATGTTTTAGGAGGTAATATAAATAAAATCTTAGTTTGATTAATTCCAAAAAAAAAACATATAACAAATGTTTATATTTAATAGCTCATTTAAAAGAATATTTACTTGAAAAATCTCGTGTTATATCACATAATAATGATGAAGGAAATTTTCATATATTTTATTATTTATTTGCTGGTCTATCGCATGATATGTTAGTTCGAAATGGTTTAAGAATACCGAGTGAATATCGGTAAAACAAAATACTTAAAATAAAATTCTTTATTTTCTTTCTTTTATTTGTTTTTTTATAAACTAAATTAGATATATGTCACATAATATTGAATTAGCTCAATTAGATAGTGCAAGACAAATTGAATATAGAAAAAAATTTCAAATGGTTAAACAAAGTTTAATATCAATTGGATTTTCTATTGAAGATGTACAATCGATATTTACTATTCTATCAGCTATATTACATATCGGTGATGTTGTTTTTATTCCACACGGTTCAAATGATGGTGTACGTGTTAAAAATAATGGTACAATTGATAAAAGTATGAAGAAAATTTTAAACACAAAAACAAAAAGATTTTGACTTTGTGTATTTTTTTTTTTTTTGTCAATAGTTGCTGAACTTCTTCAATTATCTTCAATGGAATTTAGTTCAGCATTAGTTACTGAATTACAAGTAACACGTGGTGAACAAATATTTCGTGAAAGAAATATTATTCAAGCATCAGAATGTCGAGATGCATTTGCTAAAGCACTTTATGGAAGATTATTTAGTTGGATTGTTAATGGAATTAATTCATATTTACAACCATTAAAAGATGAAAGGTGATTTTATTTATTAAGATATAATAATTAATAATTTATTGTACCGTTTTAAGTAAAAAGAAAAAACCTTTTTTTCTCGACTATCACTATTAGATAGATGAGAATCGTTCAAAACTCATGAATACGAATTTTTCGCATATATATATATATATAGAAATACGAGAGATTTGCAAAATTCATTAACAATACTTGAAATTCTAGATAAAAAGAACTTTGTTTACGTGCTACAATAGATGATTGAGACTTCATGTTCGATTAATCTGAACTACAGGATAACCTTTCTATAGTGAACATTATTTGAGAATATTCTTTTGTGATTTATTTCTGATTTCCTGTCGAATTTTTCTTTTTAAATGAGTAAAGTCGATTTTCTTATTGAATTAAACAGATGAGTATAATTTATTATACTACTCAGATATTGTTTTGACTTAATTTCAATTTTTCATGTCAATCATATCAAAAAAATTGCAATTCACTCATATTCATGATGTGACTTTATCGATACAAAATGACTTCAATAAAAAAAATAATTTAGTATTAGTTCGGAGTCATTTTCATACTATCTAAAATAAGAATTAAACTTCTGTATATATATATCTACACGTTAATCTTAAGTGTGAAGTATTATGTAGATTATAGTCTCTCGTGACACATTGACACACTATTTTATTTTGTCTTTTTCTCATGTATCATAATGGTTTTTTTTCCTGATGATGATATTTTAAAATGATGATTGATGATAATCAATAGATAAACTAAGTAAAATTTCATCTAAAACAGCAATACCGTAAGAAGGTTATAGGTCAAGCAAAATGAAAAATTTCGTGTGCTATTTAGCATGTAAAAAAAGTTTCGATAAATAAAACAACATTCTCTTCTTTTTTAACGGATTTATTTCACATTCTCTGGATTTCATTCAACTGTACGCTGATCGGTTGTTTAATCTGAGGTTTACTTTTAACCTCGCGTGATAGAAAATCGAATGATGATTATATATGTAAGATTGAGAAAAAATTATGTTAAAAAAATTGTAATAAAAACATCCATCAGACTTGTCTTCAAAGATTGCAGACTATTTTCTTTCATTCTGTCAATCTTCAAAATTTAAACGAGAAAAGGAAAAATTGGTTGTATGACATGTTTTAACAGTAGATGGTAGTAATCATTGATATTTTAGAATTTATTTAAAATAAATTCCTGATTTTTTTCAGTAGTAGTCAAGACTTATTATAAGAATCTAATCAGAAAAAAAATCATAAAGATTGATTGAAAACGGCCTGACTTTTTTTCTCGATGATAGAAGACTCGCTAAAACTTTGATCCATTAGAAAGCTGACGAATATATATGTATACAACTAGCACTATTGACCAAAAGTATCTCATACATTATTAGGGCTAGACATATGAAATTTTTAGCGTATATACTACTTTAGCAATGTAGGTCAATGAGACCAGTCTGACCTCATTCTCTTGAATTGAATAGGAGTTATGATCTATAGCAACCTGTGTCTTCCTGGAAGTCTTATAGCTCAAGAAGGAAAGTAGCTTGTGACTTGGCAAATCTATCATCATGTAGTGCTTCAATGCGATGATCAACACTATCAATTTCATTGAATTTTATTTCAGTGTTCAAAAGCTGCAGATATTTTACATAGTGATAGATTGACTAAGTCTTAAACACCTTCGTTAAAGACTAAGATCAAAAGGAGATACTTTCGATCAGTAGTGTATTTCTCGATTGAGGTCATTAGCGTTAGTTGAAAACAGTCTTCATCAACGATTTTCTTCTAAGTAAAAATTTTGAGGAGTACTCTATCACCAAGAAACAAAATCAGTCTGATTGATTAAAGCACACTGGAGATATTGAGTGTTTTTATCGTCTATTTATTTATGTACCATCATGTATAATCAAAACCTTCAATTGTTTTTGACAAAAGTATAGATGAAAATTTCATCGGGTGAAGATGTTTATAATTTTGCTTATCTAATTGGTAAAGAACTAAGTCAAATAGAACAATTTTCAGTTTCTTAAACTGAAGATATAACACAATAATACAATACTTTTGACTTGTCTGCAGTCTCTTAAACAGAATTAGGAATATAGACAAAAAAAAGTATCGAGGTTTCTCGTAGTTAGAGCTCGTCGGATTGGTCCCGGGTCTGAAAACTTTGTGCCCGTTGGACTTTACATATTTCTCAGAGAAGTCATCTGAGAAATGTATAGGTGTACTAGTCACTGAATACAAAAAAAATCAGAAGAAAGTATCTCGTATCTTCGGAGTGTTTATCCTATTCCTATTAGAAAATTTCATTGAAAATATCAAAGTACAATTCGATTGGGTCCGAAAATTTTGAACCCGATAGACTCTAATCGTTGAGTTACGAAAAAATATTGATATCCTTGTTCGTTATAGAATTGCATTTTCTAAGAAATACATATTTACAATGCTTTTAGACTGTAGCTGAACATTTTGAGTAATTTCAGTTCTCAAAAAGTAGCGTAGTATTATAATGAGAAGTTTAGTATTACATTAATGAATTTATTCTTTTTGTTTTTTGCTAGTAATTCTGCACATACAATATCCGTCCTTGATATATTCGGTTTTGAAAATTTTAAATCCAATAGTTTTGAACAGGTATTTGCAACAACAAAAAAAAAGAAGATTTATTATTTTTCTATGTAAAATATTTAATTTAGTTATGTATAAATGTAACTAATGAACATATGCAACGATTTTTAAATCAACATATCTATGATTTGGAAATCTATGATTGCCAACAGGAAGGTATCGATACAGTTGATATTAATTATGCAGATAATCATCTTGTTATCGAAACATTTTTAAATGTAAATATAAATCTATCGGAAAAAAAAAATAGTTTTTTATTTTTTGTTATTTTAAATTTATTTAGAAACATTCAGGTATATTAGCTATATTAGATGAAGAAAGTCGTTTTCCACAAGCAACAGATCAAACATTAGCAACAAAACTTCACCATGGACCTGGAGTGCAATTTCGTGATATTTATTCAATACCAAAAGATGGTGGTACTACATTTAGTATACGTCATTATGCAGCACCTGTTATATATAATATTGTTGGATTATTAGAAAAAAATCGTGATTTTCTTCCGAATTCGATTGTTTTCGTTGCTCGAAGTAAAATATCATTAACAATAATTTTCTTTTTTAATTGGTTGTGTTTTTTTTTGTAATTCTTTTAGCAAGTAATAATGTAATAATTCAAGAATTATTTCGTTTAAATTTAAATGAAAAAGGTGTTTTACCACCATCACCATCTTTACATCATCATCATCCGAATACATTTCATGCTAATAGAGATTTAAAACGAAATGATACATTAATAAATCAAAATGGAAAACAATTAACACATATGCAACAACCAATTAGAACATTACCAGACAAAACAAATGGAAATACTTTTGAAAGAACTGGTGGAACAGCTATGAGAACAGTAGCTTTTCATTTTAAAGTAAGTTAGATTAAAAATCCTATTCATATCTACTCGTGAATTGACTGACGATATCATTTAACATTGATATTGATTATAACTTTAGTCGATTTTGTAATTCATATTTGCAAATGTACGCCAGATGATAAAGTCTAAATAGCTGATAGAGTCTGTCGGATTCAAAAGTTTTCGACTCGAACTGTAATTCTATTTTGAACAGAATTTTTTAGTCTGACGAGAGAACTGTTCGAAGTGATTCAACCGCCCATAAATAGCAGACCTGTAGACTATAAAAAGTCAAAGATAATATAGATCCTGGTTGTGATTTGACTGCAATAAAAAAAGTTTTACTAGAATCTTCCTATAGGATCCTGGTTTTCCAACAAAATCATATTTTTGAATTTTGCACATATCGAAACTACGACTAGACTAGATTGTACTGGAAATTTTCAGAATCATTCTACGTAGCATAACCGAGATATGAATAAAGCGACTATATTTTGAAAAACTACTTATGGGCAAAATATGGTGTCAAAAGCGACAAATCACTTCGAACAGTTCTCTCGTGAGTCGGATAGTCGCTCTGAAGGTGCGAGATACTTTTTATCGTTTATTTGTATTCTGCCACAAAGGCGCCCTACATATTTCTCAGACAATCTTGACGATAATCTTTTAGTAATCAAGTTATAATTAGCTGTTACTTTTAGAGTATGATCGATTGGGTCGGATTCGAGACCGACCCAACGGGCTCTAATAGCTATTTACATAATCCGCTGATGAAAACTTGCAACTAATGCATACCGAATGTCTTCTCACTGACCATTTTTTGTAATAATAAACGATTAGAATGTTTCATCAATTTTGAATCTAAACATAAAGTAGTTTATTTTTCAAATGACATATTATTGATGGATATCATCTCACTTTAATGATTATAATATAAACATATAAATGTACGATATTGGTTTTTGCTGATCGTTATATCATTTATTCAGTGTAGATCAATTTTCATACAATTGAGTCTATCTTATCATTCATAAAAGTAAATCTATAATATATCATTGAAAATATTCATTTGCCTTTTGCAAAGCTCAAATAAAGACATATATATATATATATATATTCAGTTCGAAATCAATCCATACTTACATATCAATACATTTACTACATATGCATCTTTTTGTTTTAATAATACATTTATTATCTTTCTTTTTTTAAAGTATAATTTTAAAGTATAGATTCTTTGTTATAACCTATAAATTATTTCCGTTTTATTCCATAAATGAGAAAAAAAAAATCTTTCAATACGTAACGATATGTCGGATGCAGACTTTCCAATTCCGGCTGAGATCCATTCATCAATTTAGTTTTTTCATTACTTCATACCTTCGAATAACAACATCTACAGTTTCTTTTCAATAATAGAACTATTTTTATTTAAGTATAGAATTACAATATTACCTAGATTGTTAGTTTATTCGGAAATAAAACGTATGCTTCTATTGACCTTGTACGCTTTTTATTTTCACAATCATAGAATACTTATTGTTCTCTAGATGAATGATTTATGAAAAAAAATATTCTTTAGAAATGTTATTAAAAAAAAAATACCAATGAATCTTGCGAGCCTAAAGTCAATCTCATATATGTTTATTACAATAATCATTTGATTCTATTTTTACTTCTCTAAATTTGGAAACATATTTTATTTTGTATATTTTCTAGAGCTCATTAACTTTTATGTTTCTTTTTTGTATGAATAAAAACTTTATTTTCTTGTCAAATATTCTATTCAAACAAACTTCGGTTGAATAAATATATAGAAATAAATCATTTTAATAATAAAACGATATGGATGATTATTCAAGAATCGATCTCGAGCAGAATAAGAAAAAAAAAATGTCTGCCGAATGTCAAAACCATTATTCATAATATAGACTACATTTATCGAGACAAAATTTTTTGTGTTTAAAATAGAACAATATAAAACATTAATTTAACATTGTACCAATAAACAAAATAAATAAATAAATGAAAAATAAAATCTTTTTTTGTTTTGTTTTTATTTTAGCATTCATTATCAGAATTAATTGATAAAATGACTGTATGTCAATGTCATTTTGTTCGATGTATTAAACCTAATGAACTTCGTGATAAAACAACATCATTAACTGTTCCTTGTGTTACACGTCAATTACGTTATTCTGGAGTTCTTCAAATGTGTGAAATTCGAAAAAAAGGATATCCATTAAGAATTCAATTCGATGAATTTCTTCATAGGTGAGACAATATTGTCCTTGTATATTTAAGATCGATTATAGAGAGAACGCATATGCATACTGTAAATGTCATTATAGATATAAGTCTCCTCCTACAATATTTTTTTTTGTTATCAGACATCCGATAAAACAGGTGCTTGTATCATTTTTGATTATCATTCAACGACGATGAGAGACGGACCAACGATGAAATTGATCTTCATATATACGCAAAATATATTTTTTTTTATTTCGTGTGTGTATGCATAACAAATAATTGTGAATATTCGACAGACGATTTCTTTTCTTTTGATGTAGAAAGAAAAAAAATGAGTAGATGAGTATATATATATATAGATTCATAAATGTAAAAAGAAACCCTAAAGCTGAAATTGTACCGTTTATATACAGTTTGAGAGAAAGGATAGTATTTTTTTTTTGTTCAGATAAATTATTTTTCCATGTATATAACTATGAAAAACGCAACACTGATATTACACAAAATATTTTTTCTTTTTTTTTTCTTTTTACGTCACTAGTGATTATTGAGCTTTCTTTTGCCTCATCAATATTCACATTTGATTTTAGCGATATGATTTATGACTTTTCTTTTTCTTTTCCTTTTTTTATTTCTTTCCGTTTGTTCATATTAGATACAATGCTCTCGTTCTATGTCTATTGCCGATTACTGCCGATGACCGGTCAAAAGAGTTATCATTATCATCTCTAACATATAGTCGTGATCGGGCCATTGAATGTTTAAAACGGGCCGGCATTGACAATTACAAAGTAAGTCTAACACGTTTTTTTTCTTCTTCTTCTGTTCTGTTTGAAGTAAAAAAAAGAAAAAAAAGGTAACAAGTAGTTCTAAAAGAAACCTCTCTTGCTATAAAAAGAAAAGACACTTGATCATGTACATGCATATTTACATGCGGTTTTTTTTTTAAATATTTTGTTTATTCTTTTGATTTAAGGTTGGTCGTACAAAATTACTATTTCGTTATTGGCATTCTGATCAACTTCATAACCTAGCTGTAAAATACGAGAAAAAAGTTAATGTTTGTCAGAAAGGTATGTACGTATGGTAATGCCTGGATGCCATTAAATTGATAGACAGCAGCAATAAGAAAGAAAGTGATTGATAAGACCGACAGACATAGACAAGCAATATCGATGAATCTAATCTCATTTATGATCGATAGGAAAGAATATACACACGTTCAATTTATATATATATACCCGTGTAATCGACTCATGAACTCATTAAAAGCCAACTAGTGAAAAAAAAAACGGAGAGAAAAGAGATAAGACTGCAGGCAAAAGGTGAAAAATGAAAACAACATATCATTTTCTCTCGTTGTTCGCACTCGCATTTTGATAGAGAAAGTTGTCGTTATTTGATCCTTAATCTTGCGCTTACATAGACAATTGTTCATTAACACATTTACATTGACTTATTTATTATTTTCGTTAGATTCTATAGTGATAAAAATCAACTTTTATTTCTTCGTATAATTTCAATGAAGAAATTAAAACATTTCATAGAAACATTACAAAGACGAAACGATCATATTGACCAAACAACAGGTAGTATATATATAAAAAAAAAGAAGATTGCATCAATAATCATAGATCCATATTAAGCTTAAAGAACGTCTCCCATTAATCCATTAACAAATATTACATGGATATGCATTTAATAGAAAAAAACAACAACTAAGTCGATCGATTTTATTTTATTTTTTTTGTATTTCAAGTGAATTAAAATTCTTAATCATTTGAACTTTATACTCATTTTGATCGATCAACATTCATTCATTCATCCATTTATTCTTTCTTTCTTTCTTTCTTAAAAGCAATTAAAATAAATAATTGAATATTGATTTCGTAACCTTATCTCTTTTCTATATAGTCTTACGTGGTTGGTTAGCTCGACGTAAATATAGTCGTCTTCGTGAAATTCATCAATTACAATTAGTATTTATAAGAAAATTTTGTGATGATATTACTTTAACCGGTCAATTATATAAAACTAAAATGGATAATCATTGTCAATATGATAAAAGACGTAAAATAAAACAAAATGTTCAACAAAAATCTACTGATGCCGATGATGAACAAATTGAAAAAACATTGAATTTTTTCGATTCAATTATTGATCCATATCTTAGTGATCAAGATGTAAATAATGAAAATAAAAGTAAATCAAAAAAAAAAAAATATTTTTTTTTCTTTTTATTACATAACTTAAAAGTTCTTTTTTTTTTTGCTTTTATTTAAATTAGATCGTCGATTATCGAATACATCTATGAATAATTATCAAGCGAAAACAAGCAATTATGTTAATGGAAGTGCAGTTCAACTAGTTAAACATGAATTTGATGTAAGTTCTATGTTATAAATTAAAACTTTAGATATTGACTCTTGACCTTACGAGTACCGAGCTGAACATTTTTTTTTTACAGGTATTGGACACTGTTTGGAGTGAATATCTTTTTTTTTAATTTTTTGTCCTTCAAAACCAAAATATCGAAAGTACTATAAAAAAAATACATGTTTTTTTGTGAATAGAGCTTTTCTTGAAAGAGCTACAAAAATCAACAGAACAATTACAGGTTTTTCTATGTCCATTATGTAAGTTTGATTTTTTTGTCTCGAATTTTTAACTTTTCAAGACAAACTATACGATAGACACAAAAACAAAAATTTCGGATCACAAAACAGGATGTACTCTCAACCGAGAGGTCTCATGCAAAATTATTTACGATAATCCTTAATTCGTGAAGAATCTTTAATAATCACTGATTGATGAATACCGTTACCTTCTCTCACGTGGGAATGCCATCCGAAGTTACACACCACTTTAAATCAAATATTCACCATTGTGTGGAACTCAGGAATCAAAGATTAGTCTTCATACAGGAATTTGAAGAAACTATGCGATACTATATTCTCTGAAAAGCTATTATCGCAATCTCAGTGAGATTAAAATGTGAAATATGATATAGCTGTTATTCGTATTCTTAAGAAGAAAATTACCGAGTTACTCGGCACCGTCTATGATCAGTTGTCAGGTTGTTTGTTATGGTCTGTATGGGAGGACGGGATTTCTACTCTATATACTTCAACACTCTTTTTAGATTGTGTTTCACAAAATACATAGAATTAAACTGTTTGCAGAATTAATTATATCCAAAGCAAAAATTTATTGAAAATTTTTATATAAGTTTGATATATATCAATATATTTGGTCGGTTGAGGTTTATTGAATTGAACATTTTAGAATTTTTAGAATTATAATTCTCATAAAATTCGAGTTTTCTGCTAAGAACCTCATAATGAATTTTGTAAAGGGTAGAATACCTTATAGCTCCTTAAGACTTCATTATAAGAGTGAACTCTTTATACTTAGAAATGTACCCAAACCGTTTACGTAGTTTTTGCCGTAATGAAGAAAAATGCCCTTATCTACAAAACTACGTAATACAAGTTGTTTTCGTTGGTAGAAAATTAAAGTAGGATATTACAACTAGAGAATGTCAAATGAAAAATTTCGATAATGTCATTCGATTACGTATTGTAGTTAATCAAAAAAAATCGAAAACTAATGAGTTTAAGTTATTTTTCCGTTTTCTTTCAATCTCTTATTAAACTAAAAAGTTCAGTTGACTATTCTCTATTTGATTGTCAAAGACAGATATTGTTCTAGATTTGTAGCGCGACAGTGTATCGATACAATTCAAAATTAATGAGATAAGTTTGAAATATCCATTGATCTCTTCGAAATGATGCGTAACATGTCGCAACCTTTTCGGATAAATATAAAAGTGTCTGAATAACCATAACATTTGAAAGTACATCTCTATTCATAGTATGACCTATGTTCAATGAAAGAAAAAACAACGATGCGACATCTAACGATCGTTTATGATTCTGTTTATTGAATCTGACAGAGATAGGATCGACTCGATTCTCAAAAAAACACGAATCGATCCTATCTTTGGAATCTGAATATGTACATACAGTAGTGATATTGATTTTCAAAGATTCAGTTCTTTTTTCTACTTCATGTAATGCTTTTCTAAGTCAAGAAAATATCAATTGCTTCTATCTACAGTTCTGGACAAAAGTAGTGGCCATCCTCTATGAAGTGCTACTATTTTTTATGATATTGAGCTGATATTTTGAGTACACGCGTACGACAATAAACTTCGGGCCGCAAGTACCAACACGGTCTCCATCGGTTTTTGTTTATCATTTTACTATTTCACAAGATGCTACTGTTTTTTTTTGCTAGCGCTAAATGCAGTAATTCCGATACATGTAAACCGATAGAACGTCGGTTAGTGCTTGCGAATCATATACATGTACCCAAAATATCACCTAAATATAATAAAGAATAGTAGCATTTCTAGATGGACAGCTACTTTTGTTAAGGCCTATGAAAAAGATTATTTTATTGTTTTGTTAATTCAAAGAAAATAATTCTGAACAATTCATTCATATATTTACATATAACAATAAGAAATCTTTTATATTTAGAGTAATCTATCGAGTAATACAAATACATCAACATCATCTTCTTCATCATCTCAAAAACTTCATCAACGTCCAGTTGATATTCATGCTTCACATTTTCATCAATTTCAAAATATACGTTGTCGTTTTGAACAAATGACATCAGGTGTAACAAATTCTTCAACAAATAATGTTCGTCGTTATACATCAGAAAATAATCTTAATGATATTAGTTCATCATCAAAAGGAAGTACACAACAAAAAATTTCTCGTCCACCTCCTATACAAACATCAGCCACAACAACAACAACAACATCAACAGAAGATTTAACAAATATTCCATCATGGAAAAAATTATCTCCACAAGCACGTCTTTCAGCTTTACTTGATAAAACAAATCATGCATCATCATTAACATCTAATGGTACGAGTGCTAGTTTAATTGATTTAACATCTATTGATAAATTATCATCAAATAAACAAATGCAACCAGTACCATCATCAAGACCACGTTTTCGTTTTGTACCACCATCAGATAAAAATTCTATATTAAAAGAAGAACCTGAACTTGAACAACAATTAACATCCTCAAATCAAGTCTATGAAAATCTTGATATGAAATCTTTTTCACCAAATCGAACATCAATTAATAATAATCACCATCAACTTCAACAACAACAACATCAAAGTAAAATTATTCTTTTTATTTTTATTTCAAAATATTATTTTATTTTATTTTTTGTTTTATTTATAGATAATCTTATCAAACCATCAGTTATTCATCCATCTCAAATGACTCGTTCAAATGTATTTACACAACCAGAATTAAATATGCATCATCAAAATGGTAATAGTGCATTTAAACCTCATATATCACAACAAACAAAACTTATTAAATCACCTATACCATTATTATCAAATCAACTAAATGGATATAATTTACAACATCCTATTGCAGCTACACAAAATATTATTCATCCACTTGGTTTAACAAATGGTAATAATATTTTATATAAAACTCAACAACAACAACAACAACAACAGCAACAACCACCGATGCCTAATGTAAAACGAACAGAATCTGTACATAAACCGGGTGTACATGTTGGAATAACAAATCCAAATGGTCCATCATCTGCGAATGCTTTATTAATTCGTCAACATCAACAAACAATACCACAATTTCATCAATCAATGCTTAATTTATCTTCTATAGGTACATCGGAAACAACAAATGCACCTCAATCAGGTGTAGATATGTTTGCTTCACGTGTATCACTTCAATCAGCATCATCAAATTTTATGAAACATCCAGCTTATACACCACAATTAAATAAAATTAATGGACAACATCAACATCATCATCCTCCCCCAACTTCATCATCATCAGCATTTAGACCTCCTCCATCTATAGCTGAAGATCCTATTATAAGATGGATTCAACAAGTTAATAATAGTGCTAATGTAAATGGTTTAACAGCAAATGGAGGAGGAAATCGATCACAACAACAACAACAACAACAACAACAACAACAACAACAACAACAACA
>CAJNOL010000072.1:21092-53126 GCA_905250125.1 Rotaria sordida | reverse complement strand
CAGCAACAACAACAAAATTATCCATATGGACCTTATATTCCAACAGGTTCTGGAGGTAAGTCTAA
Source organism: Rotaria sordida (assembly GCA_905250125.1). NCBI lineage: Eukaryota > Metazoa > Rotifera > Eurotatoria > Philodinida > Philodinidae > Rotaria > Rotaria sordida. The sequence goes on along the minus strand of CAJNOL010000072.1, from coordinate 53,061 downwards.
ACAAGAAATTTCAACTTAATGATTCTTTTTTTTTCTAATTTAAGGTCTTCAATCACATATGAATGGTTCAGATCATCCTCATCGTCAACAAACTCAACAATCGTATTTAAATCAAGTCAATGTTCATAAACATCATACATCACAACATACAGTACCTGTTCAAGCAGCTTATATTACTTCACCACCAATATCAAGAAATGGTTTATCACCATCATTAACAACAAATATTTATCATTTTCATCATCCTAATTCTCAACAAGTAAAATATTGTTTTTTTTTGTTTTTCGTCTTCGAAAATTTTTAATATTATATTGTGTTTTAATTAATTTTAGATTCCATCATCATCCGGAGGAGGACAATCAAGATCTCATTCACAACGTCAAGATGTAACTGTAACAACTTATCTTTAAAAAAAATAATAAACAAAAACAAGACTTTTCTTTTCAGGTTCATTAAACTTGCAATAGTATCTAAACTCACTATAAGCGAGCTAGAACACCATTAACAAAAGATATCTCTGTATGTGCGTGCGTGTGTGTAAGTTGTATAATGTTCACATTTGTTTGACGTTTATTTCTCCTCCTATTTTTTCTCACTTATATACTTGTATATTTTCATAAACGTGACTTTCATTTTTGTTTTTCATTACTTATTTGTTTGTTGGTTTTTATTTCAGTTTTCGATATTCAATCAAAAAAAAAAGAACAAAAGAGAAAAAAAAGTATTTAATTGAAATATTGTCGATGAAATATATTGAAATATCGTTGTCGATAAGCGTTTGATGAGAAATTAATATCATTGAAAGATTTCTAATGAAAACAAAACAAAGACAAATAAATAAATTGTTTTGTTTTCTCTCATGTTAATAGATGTATGACAGCTCCATATTAATTAATTAAACTGATAGTGATCATTCAGATCTTTTCAAACAAACTGGGATTTCTGAAAACCTGGTTTTATCCTTTTCAATATAAAGAATAGCCCGGAAAGAATGGAGCATTTATTTTGTTTTGATCAACTCAGACATAGTTGAGAATGGAGATGTCCGAAACCAAACCTTTTTGGTCTCGGCCCTAGTGTGGAGAAAACTATTCCAGACTTTATTCGTTTCACATGTAAAAAATTCATCTATGCTTGACTTTTGATTTATTTAGTCGACGACTGGCACCGATTTGGATTACCTCTCTTGAACTATGTTCTGATTGATGATTTATTAGATAATTTGCTTAAAACTGTAGAACGTAGTTTCGGGCTCGGTCTCAGAAACTTCTCTTTCTTGTGGTTTTGCACATCTCTAGTCGAGAAACTTTGCTTTTATATCATTCGATAGAGAATTGTTCGCTCTATAAAACTATTTCTTGTTGAGGGAAAAAATTCAAAGCTGTTCAATCATCGAACTATGACGGTAAAAAAAATGATAGAATTTCTTAAGTAGCAATTCTGTTAATATTTCGAATGTACTATAATAAGATTCTCTACATATGAAATTCTGCCTCTTTTAATGTATTTTTCAAATTTTTAGAAGACAGAAGAGTCGCGAGAAAAATTTTTGAATTAAAAATTTCGAACACACCGCAAAAAATGCTTTTCTGATAAGTCTGTGAAATTGTTGATTTTTAATTCGGAGAAAAAAAACTAACAGATTTGCGTTGTTTAGTTTTAAAGAAATACCAATAGAATTGAGCTCCAAGTCCCTTTTGCTATTGAACAACAGTACCAGGAGTCTTGAAAACATGATGGAAGCATGAATATAAAATTCTTTATTAGCATTAGACTTGATGAGCGTAGCTTGACAACAAATTCCATGGATATTTACAGAAGATAAGAGATCACAATTTAGCGATTCAGTAGATGTTAAGACTTTCCATTTTCAACTGACAAGAAATACTTATTTGAAGAACAAGATAAACAGTTTTGCAGAGCAAACGATACTCTATCGAATGACTTCTCAACTATGTCTGCACTGTTCAAAAAACAAACAAAAAAGAAAAGTGTCCTATTATTTTTAGGCCAGCCGTCGTTTGTGACATCTATATTACAGCTCAGGTAATCTAAAATGGAGCTCTCGCAAAGTAATCGGATAGAACAAATAGAATATTTAATAAATCAGCTCGTACAAAAAGGATTATTCATCATATCTCGCTCATATGCCAGTTGTCATACACCTACATCTGACTCATTTTGATATGAAACTAAATTTTTCTTTTTGAAAATTTTATTTAACTGACCTGATCAGAATCGAGATTAAGATTGTAAATATTATTAATGATCGGTTGTTCATCATTTTGTATTGTTTGTTCATCATTCTGGAATGGTTCTTCACCATTTTGTATCGGTTGTTCGTCATTCAGGAATGGTTCTTCATCAATTTGTCTTGTTTGTTTATCATTCTGAAATGGTTCTTCGTCAATTTGTATCGGTTGTTCATCATTTTGTATCATTTGTTGATTATAAATTTGTTCAATATCTGAGTTTCTATCATTATCATTTAGATCTTCTACTTTTTGAACATCCGATGCAATTGAACCTTGTGGAGCATTAATGATTCGTTCATTACTTGGTATTTCTTCGATCGGTGTAAATTGATTTACTATTTCTTTTTTAGTCGAATCAATTAATTGATTATGTGCTTGTGACTATTTAAAGACAAAAAATTGAAATGTATAAGAATTTTTTCTATTTTACTAAATTTGATGATGTTGAAAGAAGTTTTGTTAATTGATTTTGATCACTTTGTGATTTAAATATAGATTTATTTGATGACAACATATATCGTTTAGGTATATAATGTTTAGTTCGATCAATATGACATCGAATTTGATAATCTAAAGGTAATTCTTCTTCTTTATATTCCTAAAATAATTAATATAATTTATTTATATTTTTTTAATTTAAATCTATATACTCGATCAGCAAAGAAAACACGTCGAATACGACAATTTGCATGAATCTTTATTTCAAAAAAAAAAGAGAAACATTTTTCATTTATTCAATTAAAAAATTTATACAATACTGTAATTCGTCGACATTCAACATAATTTGTTCCATAAACTGTTTTTGTAAATGATTCAAGATTAAGTGTTAAACGATTCCAACCTTCAATCCAATTTAATGGTGAATGTGTACCAAATGGACCTATTTTTGTTTTAGTTGCAAATGTTGAAATTTTAAAACGACGATGCATATTTTTACTATCTAAAACCTATAAAAATTGTATTGTTTTATTTGATTTAACAAAAAACAAAAACAATTAATGAATACTTACTTCAATTTCCATAACGAAATAACGTCGTAAATTTTTTATATATAAATTTAAATATTGCATTTTAATTCCAAGTGATTCATATGGACAACATGGACAAGTTACATAAGTCGAACTAAACAAAATATATTAATGGAAAAAAGTTTAACAACAACGTTTTTTTTTTTTCTATAATGTAAAGCAATTGGTTCAAATTCAAACGGTGATTTTAATAGTCAATAGAATTTTCTATGTGTTCAGATCTCAGAAGTTATTTTTTAAAAATGCCATTTTAAAGAGTATAAAATAACGGGTCACCACAATTTATACGACCTTCTCATAAAAAGTTACAAGTATCACAAAAATTGTAAAAAACCAAAGAATGTGTTGCAATAAGGACATATTTTTGTCCTCGATTTTTTTGTTTCCTTTCAATCGAAAGTGTATCAAGAGGTTGTTAAGAGTATTTCTTGCGATTTAATTTTGCTCCATCTCGACACGACCTTTTTGACTTCTATGGTCCTTTCTCAGAATTTCCAAAAAGTTCTTTCTATTAAATTACTGGAAAATTATATGCGTTACACGCGGTTTTTCGCACTGATTATGAATATCATATTTAAAATCGAAAACAATAGAGTTTTAATAGAGAAAAATGTATACTATTATTTTCTAAGATATAAAATATTTGAGTAAAACTATTTTCTCTATCTATTGCAAGTGAAATCAGCTTTAAAAATCTCATACATGATTAGAATTTTGCAAATTAACGTAGAAATATTTTTTTAAAATGTGCTGTTTAACATTCTATCGGATTTTATACTACTCGAAGATGATCTGATGTCAAGGAATCATATTCAGACTATGACGTGGGTTTTTTTTATGCATTATCCGAATATGAGTTCCGATTAGTAAAAACGATATACATCAAGTTTCCAGAGATTGTCTGGAAAATCGATCTCAGAATCTTAGAAAATCTAAGATTTTAGACAACGCTATCGTGTTTAGCATATTTTAAAACCTACTTTTACACTTTTCATAATATTTACTCGACTTTATCATGCAACATACTAATTAGTTACTGTAACCTAGAGAAAAAATTGCCATTCTTCACAATCTATTAGAACATTGTGAATATCTATTATTGAGATTGAGTTAAGGTTATGAAAAATTGTAGGAATAGATTTTGAGATATATTAAACACTGTGGCATTGTCGAAAATTCTAGACTCTCTAAGATACTGAAATTAGTTTTCTGCAGAGTCTCTAGAAACTTTTTTTTGCTAATTTGAATGTATATTCATACAATGCATAAAAGACAACGTCACATTATAAATATGGCTCCTTGACATTAGATTCTGCAAAATTGTAATCACGTATGACTCCGTTCGTTAGAGTTGATTTCACTTGTAATGGATAGAGAAAATAAACCTAATATTTAAGTATATTTATTATATGAAAAACAAGTTGTGTAGTGAAAAACTACTATGTGATCAATTTATGATTAGTATATATTTTTCTCTATTAAAACCTAATTGTTTTCGATTTAAAATACGATATATTTGTCATTAGCGCAAAAAACCGCTTGTAGTACATATAATTTTTCAGTAATTTGATAAAAAAACCTTTTTTGGAAGTTCTAAGAGAGGACTACAGGGGTCAAAAAGATCATGTCGAGATACAGCAAAACTATGACGCAGGAAATATTTCTAACAACCTCTTGATATACTTCCGATTGAAAAGAAATGAAAACATCGTAGGGAAAAAAATGACCTTGTTGTAACAACTCGTTGATGCAAAAAAAACGCCTTTCTTTGGTTTTCGTGATATTTTTAACTTTTTACGAGATGATCGTATAAATTGCGACGACCTGTCATTTTATGCTCTTTTAAATAGTATAGTTAAAAATAGTTTCTAGATCCTGAAAACTACCGTCTTCGGTTATATAGGAAGCTTGCCATCAAAGTTCATTGAGTATAGAATGTATTAAACCTTATTGATTATTAAAATCACTATCTGGATGTTAGCTAATTGTTTAATATAATAGAAAAAAAGAAAACCAAAAATATATTGTTATTAAACTTTTTTTTTTTGTATCACCTTATATAATTTAATTTAAATTATTGATAATTCAATTAAAAATTCTTACCTAACATTATTTGAAATAAGTTCAAGTACAAGTGAATTTGTATCTTCATCTGTAATTCGTTTAATATATCCATTGGATACTTTACATATCCAAGTTTGAAATGGTTTTGATCCTTGACTTGAAAGAATAGATAAAAGACCTGATTGATATGTTTGACGAAACATGTATAGAATATAGAACAATATGAATCATCGTTTGTTTAGATAATTGGATTTGATATTCTATTGAAAACACTATGATAGATACTTGTCGTCTTTTTTTTTCCTTTCTTTCTTATTTTTTATCAAATAGAAATTCTCCATTAAATTTCGATATATTGCTCATTATCGTTATTTACAATAAAACGAGACATGAATAATAAGCCCCTGATGATCAATGTCTCTCTCTCTCTCTCTCTCTCTTTCGATCACATTTTCTCTGTTTTTCAGGTGATTTTGTTTGCCGTCGCGTTCTTGATGCTGTCGTCCATGGACAATGAATGTCTTTTTTCTTTTACTCTTTGTCTTTTATGTATACATATATATCTATAAATATACACATGTTGCTTTTTTTTTGCCATTCAAGATTAAACTACAATTGTGTGCATGACAGAAATCAAACTTTACGCGCGTTTATAACAACAAACTGTAAGTGAACTTAGTAACCAGATTTTGTTTAATACAATGTATGTTTTATTCATTTGACATTCAACAACATCATCATATTGAGTAAGTCTGTATGTGTTGTTCTTCTTTTCTTCGTTAAAATGTGACAATATATCTATGTTGTTATCTAACCATAGTTTTCTTTTTTTTTATTTTTATTTGTTCAATCGTCATCATAATTGATCTTCTCTTTACCATCAAGCACAAATTCTATTGTCGTCACACACACACACATACATATATATATATATATAGTCCTTCTTCAGCCGATGGTTTTAATTGCATCAACGAAATTTACTCGAAGATTGTCTCGTTCTTTCTTTTTTTCTCTCTCTCTCTCTCTCTCTCCCTCCTTCTCTCGGCTCATTGTCCGTTGAGTAGGCATAGACATAAAACGGATGGACAATGGTACATTTTTTATTCTCGATTGATGACTCGTTAGAATAGTGTTCTTGTCGTTCGTTGTTAATTGGAATAATAGATGAAATAGTGCACATTGCATTTCCTGATGTAAGATTCTGCTTCGTTCATTTTCAATCATCCCCCTTCTCATTATTGATTGTTGTTTTCTATCGGAGAGAAAAAAAAATGCATTATTAACATAGAGGTTCGGTATCTAATATGGTTCTCGTTTCTAATATTTTTTTTTCTTTTCACTAATCGAGCACAACTTCATCATTTACAAATGAGAAACCTAGTAAAGAATATTACAATAGAACTTGCTTTGTTTTCTTTTTTCTTTCATAGTTGATCATAGGATCTAATGGATTTTCTTTAGATGTGTCCAATAGTCTTTAGTTACAATCGATATATGGAAAGAAATGGAATTCATATCTATATCCCTACATATATATATATTTTTCTTTTTCTCCCTCTTCGCGCTTTTGGTTTTTTCTTAATCTTTCTTGCGACCTTCTTATTTCCGTTCCATTCATTCATTCATTTATTCATTCAATTGACGTAGGGTGAGGAAGATCGCGCGATGGGCCGAGGTCTTTGGTTGTGTTGGTCGTCGATGCGATATATAAGAACCGACAAATCACTCGGGCCAACGACAATTGCACGTCGTTATATTATGCTTTGGTTGTGTGACGTCTTTTTTTTTTTCCTTCGTTCGCTTTATATAAAAGCACGTAGAATAAGAGAATGAGTGTGTGGGTGTAAGTAGGGAACGGAAAACTCAAAAAAACATGTGTGGTATGAATGAAGAAAAAAAGATTCTGCTTCTTCCTCTTCTTCGTCAAAAACATCATGCTAATATAAAGCACTCGCAAAAAAAAAGAAGACGAAGCAGAAGAAGAAGAAGAAAAAAAAACATAATTGTCTTTTTGTCTTCAAAAACATTCTATTCATCAAAATAGTAGAACATTGAAACATTATCCTATATAACATCATGTTCAGATGAGAGAGAGAGAGAGAGAGAGAGAGAATGAGAGATGGAGAAACTGCGAAAGACGGAAAACGTTTTATTGTTGTTTTCTTTTTTTCTTTCTTTGTTCATACAAAAAAAAAAAAAAAAGAAAATAATCATAATCGTTGTTGCATGTGTGACAAAAGAGAGAAAACAGGATGTGAAAATGACAAAAAAAAAATATATAGAAAAGACGACGAATATACTATAGAACATCATGAGGAAACGAGAAGAAAAGTAGCTGTAGTAAAAAAATAGCGCCTTGCATTTTTCTCCGATAATATATATATATATATATTCAATGTCGATCTTTTCTTCCTATTTTACCATCATCACCCACATATATTTTATATATTTATATGTGTATTGTCCATTTATATATTCATCATCATTAGACTAAGAAGAAAAAAAAAAAAAAAAAGAAACGTAAACTACTAATGATCAACGAACAACAGCTCAAGAATAACATCTAAGATTGTACCGATAACGATTCCATTACGCCTATTTTTTCGTATTCAAAAAAAACAGAAAAGTAAGTAAACTCAATTTTTTCCTTCTTTCACAGCTGCAATAAAAAAAAAAAAAAAAAAGAAAAGAAAAGAAATATCGCGCCCACGCACATTTATATTTGTCAAGGCTAAAAGAATGATTGCAGCTGCTGTCACTATACTACAATGAATGATGCCGCTATCAGTTTTTTTATTTTGTCCATATCTTTTCATGTTATGTAGATCTAATGAGTCTGAATAACACAAAAAAGAAAACGAAGTAGCTTGTAATGATGATGATGTCCTTTAATTGAGACTATGTGGATCCTGTACTATTAGGTTTTTTTTTTCTTTTCTCAATTCTTATCGTCGTCGTCGTTCCTAATCATCGATGTAGTCATTCAAACGAAAAGGGAGAAAAGAACAACACGATATAGCCCATCGACGTCAGCCTTTCTAATTCAATTTCGATCAATTATTTATCCTTTTTGAGACGTCAGTTCGTTGAAAGAAGCCTGTGGGTGTATCGATGGTACTGTTCGCAAAACAAAGACAACAGGTGTGGGTATATGAGGCAGAGCGAAAAATTAATCTCATGTTCTCTTTGTTTTCTTTTGTTTTTTTTTTACTTTTTTTTTCTAATACCAAATTTCATATTTAGTATACAATGCAATTTGAAGTATCCGTCGCACTAAATTTTCTTATTGCTTATCTTTATAATAAATTACCACGTCGGTAAGTCATTATTATTTTTATTTTATTTTTTTTCTATAAAGATCTTTTCTTTTGTTTTTTTACATTTATTTCCTATTTTAGTCGAGTAAATATGCTTGGCGAACAAATGCTCGAACATTTACGTATCAAATTTCAAGGTCATTGGTATCCAGAAAGACCGACAAAAGGTTCAGCATATAGATCAATACGTATAAGTAAAGAAAAAGTTGATAAAGTTCTTGTTAATGCTGCAAATGATGTTGGTTTGGATTTACAAGAAATACTTGATACATTACCAAATGATCTTACTATTTGGATTGATCCAGGCGAAGTATCATATCGTATTGGTGAAAAAGGACCAGGTAATCAAATTGTTGTAAGAAGAAAAACAGAAAAAAAAAAATTCTTTTTTTTTTCCTTTTAGTTAAAATTTTATATGAAGATGAACGACGTTTACTTCGAAAAAATACTAATAAAGATAGTCTTAACAGTGAATCATCAAGTGATAGTGAAGAACGTGAAGGACCATCATCTCATCAAGGTAATTATTATGGAAGAAATAAAAAAAAAAAAGAAACTTAAAAAAAAAACAATTTTGTTTTTATTAAATAGATTCTGATGTTCCTATCCGTCCGTTTAATCCCGATGCACAAATATTTCGACCAATACCTGATAATTTTGATACAATATCTCTTCTGTCAAATTCTATAAATAGTCTTATAAGTTTATCACCAACATCATCAAATAATACAAATTTAAATTCATCAAGTGGTTCATCATCATCAGTTGTTGGTACAAGTACAAATATATCATCATGGACATCAAATGAACATTCATTAATACCAACATTATCATCACCAACAGTTACTACGAATTCGAGTACTGCTTTTCTTAATAAAACAGTATCAACACCTGTTTTTTCACCACAAACATTTGCTCAAACAAAATTTGGTTCATTAAAATCTAAACATGCTGGACGACGAAATCAATCAAAGTAACAAATATTTTTCATTTTAATTCGATTATTATTATTATTATTATTATTTTTGATTCTCTTATTATTCACAGAATGTTACCAAGTGAATTTTCTGCTTATATCAAACAAAAAGAACAACAACAATCAAGAACATCACAAATACCATTTGATAATAATAATACATTTATTCCATCATCATCATCAGCTATAATTCGGCCACCTAATTATAGAAATTATTATAATCCATATGTAGCACATTCACAATTTAATTCATCTATATTTAATAATGATTTACCATTAAGACCAAATACATTACCATTAACAAATGGACAGTCATCAATTTATATTGAACAACAAATGACCAGTTCAACATCTTAAAACAATCATCTTTTTTTTTTTCTTTTGTTATATTTATTTATTTATATATTTATTTACTTATTTATTTATTTATTTATTTTAATCGTTGTTTTTTTTTCTTTTCTTTTTTTCTTTCTTTTTTTGTTCTTTTGGTTATATGGTCTCGGTTTTGTACTCTTTTCGTATTTTATCTTATTATTATATAATTTATTAATCGATTTTTTTTTGTTTGTTTCTTTTTGTTGTATTTGTTTTGTGTTATTTTATCTTCATCCACAAAATGACAGAACAGTTTCATTCCTATTTTCCCCACGTTTTTTTTTCCATGTATATAGAATACAATATATTGTTCCACATTCCAATAAGGTGAATAATAACCTATGTTGTAGAAGTTTATCATCACCAGTAAATAGTTTTATTTTGTCAAAAAAAGAAAAAAAAAATATTTAACATATGTTCTCCTGTCTCTTTTTTGGTTTTATTACGATAATGTTTTGATTAATCATTCGCTTCAACATTTCGAAATAGGTAACTCATCGATTCTTGATTATGTATACGACGAATAGCTTCAGATAATAGAAGACTTATATCAACAGTTTTAATTTTAGTACATTGAAGTTTAGCAAATTCATGTGGAACAGTATTTGTAACAACAACTTCTGATATTTGAGATTCTTCTATTAATGATGGAGCATCATTTGTAAATAGAGCATGTGTTGCAAGTGCATAGACTTTATATGCACCACGATCACAAAGTATATCAGCAGCTTGAACAAGACCAGCAACATCATCAATCATATCTTCAACTATAATAGCTATTCGACCACCTACATCACCAACAACATCCATTGGTAATTTTCCTTTGACGAGCACGTCTATAAAATAAAGAAAAATTTCTATGATTATTAGTTTTATTATTATTATTATTATTCTTTTTTTGTTATGAATTATTTCTTTATGTGTATTCTATAAAATCACGCAACTTACAAATTTATTTTCTTTCTTATTTAATTTCATCAGAATGTGAGTAGCGGAAGCGGATCTTGAAGACCGGATATCGTATTTCCTATGGCAACACATTTTCCATTAGGAATATGAATTTTTAAAAAGTTTTTTTAATCAATTAGAATGATTTAACAATATTTTCGTTGTTTTTTTTATTGATAAAAGTAATAATGAAATTATTAATCTCTTATTAGTCTAAATTAATGTAATGCAAAGAAAAAAAATAATAAATCTGTTTAATTGAATAATACCTCTATTTCTAAATTGAAAACTACAAAATCTTAATCGTGAACCTGCTTTTTCTGCTTGTCTGATTTATCAAAACCAGCATTCATGTAGAAAAACACACATAGTTATATATGTATATATATATTTATGTCGACAGATAATAATTACTTGAGCCCAAGGCAAGTGATGGAATTGTAAATACACTTCGTCGTTTTGATATAGATTCGGGTGAATCTTCTAAACTAGTTGATAATGGTGGTGGTGGTGAATTTCGTCCATCAGCTTCTTCAATTTCAATTTCTCGTTCTTGACTACCATGTATAACAGCAATATTTAATTTTAATCGTTGAGCAAAACCAGTAACACGTTTAGCTTGATTAGGTGTACGTGCTACGATAACGGAATTACGCCAATCAGGAATCTATGATAAATATGACAAGAACAAAACAAAATGTAGGTTTGTTTTTTTTTTCAAAATCAAAAACTAGTTAGTGTTTTTTTTTTCTTTTTTTTTCTATGTATACTTGTTGTTGAATATAATCAAGTAGAAAAGATGATGCTCGTAAATTATCAACTGGAATATCAAAAAAACCTTGAATTTCTTTTTGATGTAAATCAACTGTTATTAAATGTGTTAATCCTGCTTTAACAAGCATTTGTGCAACAAGTTTCATTGTAATACATCCACGTTTTTTTTGTTTACTTTGTTTACTATCTAAATATGACAAATATTAAAGATACTATTAAATAACTAACTTACAAGGTAAATAAGGTAAAACTCCCTAAAAGATAAGATTTTTTTATTACATATTTGAATTAGAAAAAAACAAAAACTTACAATAATATTTCTAGCACATGATGTTTTACATGCATAACTCATTATCATAAGTTCCATAAGATTGTCATTTGGATCTCTATATTATAAAATTTATTTAAAAGAATTTATCAAACTAAGATTTTTTTTACTTTGTTGAACCTGTTTGAATAATGAATACATCTTTACTACGAACAGATTCACGAATTTCGACATGGGTTTCTATATTAAAATAAAACCATACATCATTGATTCAATTTAATTTATTAACCTTTATCCGATTTTTTATAAACACGACATTCTCCAAGTGGTTTAATACGACTAGAAAAAACAAAAAAAGAAATTCTATTCGAATCTCTGTGGAACATAAATAATTATAAAAAAACACAAAACATAAGCAGCAGTGCACTTAAAAACAGCAACAAAAGAAATAACGTGAACATTTCAATAAAACTATATACGTACTGACTACTTTCTGTCTTGTACGAATAAACAATTCTGCAATAAAATAAAGAAAAAAGCAGCATACACTGGACAATTATCATAATTAGCAGAAAATTTATTTAGAATAAAAGCAGTGAGATATTGTATAAGTTAGTTGATATTGAATTATCTATCAGACAAAATTCGAGGTAAAGATACAAAATAAAATATACCTTGATATATTTTCAGCCAATTCCGGATATGAATTACCGGTGAGAATAACTACAATAGTAATAAAAAAATACTATATTAATATTTCTTTTTCTTTATAATAAAAAAAAAACAATTAGATGATCATTTATCTTTTTGTATCGACAAATAAAAATTTTCATAAAGTATCGAAGTATCATTGAACTGATAAATCACTTTTGAATCAAGACTACGTACATTATGTAGATCTAAATGAACTATGAATACTCTGTAAAGAGTTCGTATCCTAGGCTTTTATTACTACCGAGATACCACACTTTTGCGATACTTGTAAAATGAATGTCATCATCCCCTTTAGAAATATCAGAAAAAAGAGATTTTCGAATTTCGATCTGAAACTTTATAAGGAGACAGGTCTTAACGAAAGTAGTTTCAAGTCTCTTGATTTGCTTCGATCCTGAAATAAGAATATCAAATCTACTGATTTATATAAACGATGTAAAAAACACGCTATTATCATAGTTATATCTTAGGGTAGGAACAGCAACGAGATCTGAAACATTCACAATAAACTATTCTCATTAAGACCTGTCTCTAGGTAAATTTTCAGATCGAAATTCATTTTTTCTGATGTACCCGCATTCTTGTAAAAAATACCATAAAAGTATAATATCTTCACAACAATAAGTTAAGAACATGAATCCCTTTCAAAGTATTCATAATTCATTTGAGCCTATAACATACACATAGTCTCGACTCTAAGACGATTTATTAGTTGACAGACTTTACTCGTTACATTGAGATATAAACCTTAGAAGTTTTGTATTAGCTGATAGAAATGAATAAAAATTTTCATCTTTCATATTATCTTACTTACCCATTTCAGATCGAGCAGAACGATCTGCAGACATTATGTTTTATTAAAATCTAAAAATAAAATCTACTTAAACTAGATGATGAACGAATATCTGTGATAAATAAAATATTTCTATTAGTTTAGGATGTTACAAACATAAGAATAGCTATGTTATCTTTTGTTTATTCTTCTTTTAATATTAAAATATGAAGTACCAGTTTACTTTAGACACAGTATCCTCACCTTCACACAGTACTGTGCGTGCAAATCATATCACTCCTATGCTGAAAGTAAACCAGTGACTCTTTTCATTCTGTGAAAAAAAAGGGGTGTCCGCAAGCCACTAGCATTGAGAAGGAGTCGAATGTCTTTTTAGGGATGGGTAAACAAAACAAAAAAATAATAAAATGTTGAAACTCTGCTACAGAAAAAAAAGAAAACTTTTCATGATTGTGGAGATGATCGATCCTCCACTTGGGACCATCTCAGAAAACAAGTACCACATGTAGTAAACAACAAATAAAATCTTTTAAAAAACAAATATGCAACTAATGATTCGTTGGGAAGCAAACAAGTGATAAAAAATTTTTCTTTTCTTTCTATTTCTACTATTTGATTTTACTTTATCATTTGAGTTCTTAAATAACCAATAATCCTTTTATGTCGCTAGTTTACAGAGTGAATAAATAAATGGTGCAGAAAATGAAGTTATAGATCAAGTTTTATTAAAAGAAGTACAAGTCTAAACTTTTAAAGATAAGTTTTACTTTTCGATCGTAATGATAAGTCATAGCATAATCAGAAAAATAAATGTAGGGGAAAGACTCAATCTTCTGGCCATGACTGCAAAAGGAGATATTAAAAATTCATTTGCATTCGTTGATCTTCGATATATATTTTAACGTTAGCAGCTTGTGTACTGAATTGTTGAGCAAGTTGACGAAGCTTTTTAGATGTATCAGAAGTTTTTTTTTTATGAAGAGCATGTCCATTAGCAGCAAGATCAATTATTTGTATTGGTAAAGTTATTGCACCTAGAAAATACTTATAACTTAGAAAGATTTGATAATATAATATTAAATTATTACCTAAAATAACTGAAGCAGTTCCAATAAATTTAAATCAATTAACTGTTACAATAGCTGCCTTGTGAAACTTGAACAATAGAACATGTTAAATTACGTAAACTTGATATTTCTCTAAAAATACTTGATGCAGTTTCTCGAAGTCTATGTTCATCAGTAGAATTTTTTTTTCTAATTTTTCATTTTCTTTTTTTCAAATAATTATTTAATTTTAAAACATTTATTTCATCTGTTTGACATAATTTATTCAATTTTTTCATGTGTAATTTTGTTAAAATATGTTCAGTAATATCAGAATCTAGAGAAGCTGTACAATCGGCTGCTGCTAAAGTACTACCATCGATAGTAAGAAATATTGACAAACTATCAGTTGGTATAGCTAATGTAAGTCCTGTTAGACAAAGCAATGTACCAGCAGTTCCAGTACTACCGGTGACAACTTTTGTAATTTTCACACTTTTATGAATTTCATAGAATTCATTAGCTGATTCTTCAATTAAATGAATTATTTCTGTTCGATTTCGAAAAAAAATCATTTAATATTTTTAAGAATATGTTCATCGTATTACTCCTCATTGTTACATTCAAATGAATCTTTTACAACCATATTTGAGTTGATGAAATACATTATATTTCGTATATCACTATTTTATAAAAGATATTTCATATTTTTATCAACAATCTCGGAAGTAAAAAAGAAAAATCCAAAAGACATCAGTCTGTGAAATCGATATCTTATCTGGAAATGAACAATTAGCTTACCGTTGTTTTGATAAAAATGAAAAAGAAAACCAACAAGTAAATAAAACTGTTATCGATGCCTAAATATGAGACAGACCAATGTTTTTCAAATAACTTTCAATAGGTGCAAGGTAGAAATCTACAGATTCCACTATTCGAAAGAGCTCATCGTGGACCTTAAAATCGGTGCAAATTTGATCAGTCCAGAGATTGACCGAGTATGTGAGTTTTTGCGGAAGATTTTGAAAAGGGTTTTCTAAGAAGTTTTTCAATTGAATTTCGGCTTATGCTGTAATCATTCGATAGACGAAATTAGTCTCTTTCAATTTACGCAGAGCCGACATCTCTAACTTGTTCTGCTCTAGAGCTATACGAGTTTTTCAGAGATCTCGGCTTCGTCTTGATGATCTTGAAAGCATTCTGAACAAAGTCAAGACAGGGTTAATTCATCAAGCTAAATTTGGTAGTGATATTTATTTTCAGTTCGAAACTATCTAAAACTATTATATCAAGATTCTCGAAATCTCAAGTTTTGCTGCTATATCTTGGAGAGTCGATATTTCAAAAATCTTGATATAAGTGTTTTAGATCGTTTTGAAACTGAAAACAATCATGATCACCTGATTGAGCGTGATGAATTAGTCCTGACTTGACTTTGCTCAAAGTACTTCAAGGGCATCAGGGTGAAACGGAGATCTCTGAAAAACTCTTATAGCTCTAGAGCAGAACAAGTCAGAGACGTCGGGTCTATGTGGATCGAAGGAGAACAATTTCGTCTATCGAATGATCACAGCACCAGTGAAAACTCAACTTCAAAGTGTTCTAGAAATTCGTTTTTAAAATCTCATTCAAAAACTCACTTGATTGATCAATTGTTGGACGCATAAAGTTTGAACTGATTTTATGGTCCTCCATGTCTTCTTTTAAATAGTGAAATCCGCAGATCTCTTTCTTATTTCTATCAAAAGTCATTAAAAAAAATCCGCCTGCCTTCTATTTGAGTGTCGGTATCCAGGTCAGGAAAGCACCATCGTATACGATGAACCAATACAACACTATACGCTCAAACACGAATAACGTATGTCATGAACATAAACGACTATTGTACACGATCGTATTTGGTCGTAAGTCGAGTTGTACTAATCGAGTACACAGATTTTTTCGTTTTGAATTCAGTAACAAATATAATGATAAATATTTCTTGTGAAAAAATAATTTTTTTTTATCTAGATCAATTGAAACAGTAGATCAATGAGTGAGTAATTTTTTTCAAAAAAATAAAATAAAATTTTATCTTTAAGGCGATATAGAGAAAGCCCCTACCTCTTGAGTGAGAAGAATAGGTGAATATGATAGCACACTATATCATAGACAACCATGTACGATCATTATTTATACTGAATACAATCATTTACAACTGTCGTAAAGCTCGTCCTGAGTCATAAATCATTTCGTTTTGAATAAATTCTTTGTTAAAGGTTTTTTGTTTTTCATCGTATTTGAGTAAGATAAGAATAACATATTTATAATTTGACAGTTTTTTTTTGTCTTTTAAGAAAGAACTTGTAGACAAAAAAAAATTCAAATTTAGTAGTTCCTTAAAGTAAACATATGGTTTATTGATATACTTACATTTTTATTTGTATAATGATTAATGAATCAAATTTTAATGATTATAATTTACCAAATTTAACCAATACAACATCACAAGATTTTAATTCATATGATTTAATTACATCTTATTCTGATAGTTGGCAATCAATATCAAATATTTCAAGTGAAAATTAAAATCTTAATCGTTTGAAAGCTAAAATTAATTGTTTTGTTTTTCGTAGACATCCAAATCTTGTTAGAGATATTAAAAATTATTTTTATGATGAAATGATTACTTATAGTGTTAAACTTTCATTTAGATTACCATTTAGCAAGACTGATATAGCTAAAACAGAAGAATTAATAAATCGTTTCTTTATTGAACATGAAGAAACTATAAGATTTATGTTTACTTACTTTTTTGATGATATAAAACCAATATTACTTAATAATTATTATTTATATTCAATATCAGATCTTCGTATAATCAATTCAATTTTAAATTGTGGTATGCGTGAAGCAATAATATTATTTTTGAAATTCAAAGGAGCACAGATTCTAACGCTACGATTGTATAAAACTGAGATAGAACAAAATGAAAATGAAAATGTATATTCAGAAATTCAATTGACCTCTAATAAGATGAAATTTATTCAGATATTAGCATATGCGTTCTTATTATATGCTCTATTTGGCTGGAAAATATTTTATATAATTTGTTATTTTTTCATAGGGTTAATATGTATTATATTTTATGCATATCTTTCAACAGGATCTTATAGAATAAAAATTTTTAATTCTATTTAATTATTTATTAAATTTGACATTTTCTGTAATGTTTCATTAATCAAATTATACTTTACTTTACCCAGCAAGAAAAAACAGAAGCCAGTCAATAAATGAAATCAATATAAGAATATGAACTACTACTAATCATTGTCATAATACTTGACAATCTATTCGAATAATATTTATTATGATTAAACAATAGATTATGAATGTTTAGTACTAAAATACATTATCTTTAACAAATCTAACATTATTAACCGGCTGTCGAAAAAGTTATTTGAGAAAATGTTTTGTTCATTTTTCAGTAGCCTGTAGATTTTTGAAAACATCGAGTTTGTATTCATATTTTGTATTATTTTTGAATATAGGTTCAATATTTGTCTAAGATTTCTATTTTAGTCAAACTTTTAGAGACGCGAAACTTAAGTTAGGATGAAGAAAACTGACGTTTTTTTTTGTAGCAATAGTCTCCTTTGGTTATTTTCGATTTATTTAATCCTCTACCGATGATCGAGCCTAAAAGGACATAGTGTTGATTACAAATAACTTTACAAAGAAAGAAAGTAATTAAAGCAAAGTATACAAACTTATATCAACACAAAACAATGAGCACAGATAACATGTGTTACAAGCGATATTTTACAGAAATTGTAGTGTAGGAGAGAGGTTTTGATACTAATTCTCAAGAAACGAACACTTTGTCATCCCTCTCCCTCCCTCGGTAATAGTCTCTTTTACTGCATACATTATATTACCGATTTTTTTTGCTTTGATTTAAAGACGAAATTGTTCTAATCAAGAGTTTCAGAAAAATCATTCAGAAATGACCGAGCTTACATTGCAAGTCTGTTTTCCATAGAAATCAAGAAAATTGAAACGGTATCTCTTACCAAAATACTCACTATTGATAAATAACTTGCACCAAACTAAAAATTAGTATCCCATTTCAGCTAAGAAGTGTTTGCTCTTTTATTTGCTGTATTTGAAATAATTTTCGCTTAAGCTTTAGTACGTTGAAGCTTGTTCAGACTCCATTTATGAGCCTTCGAAAAGTTCGGTTTACAATCCTTTAAAGAGTTCGTAAAAATAAACTAGTATTATTTTGCTAAATTATTTTTCGATCACCTGTTATAGTATTGTGTTAAAGGACAATAAATATGTAACAGCTGAAAATCGTTCAATAAAAAACTTCAAAATTTAAAAAGCATTATCAGCTCTATTCAATGATATAATAGAAGGGAATCAAATAATCATGTTTTAAGCTACTTTTGTACATATTCAACTAAATATTTATTTAACAAAGATAAATTCTCTACATAAATATTTGAAAAGTATTTCAATAACTAAATATAAATTTCATGTATTACATCGTTAATTTTGAAATAAGTTTTACTAAACAAAAAAGAATAGAAATTTTCACAATACTAAATTCCATTACATGAAATATGTAGTAAAATATAGTCATTTTATATTATTTTAAGATTCATTTTGACAGAGATGATGAAAAAGAAAACTGATTCAATTAAGTATAATCAGACAAATACATTAAATACTTATCTTTTATTATATACTTATACAACTATGTTGTTATAACGCCTTCAAAATCATAATCTATTAATTAGCATTTGAAAATACATTATAAATTACAAAGTAGAATAGCACACATCTTTTCTACTTGATGAATATTATTTAATGAAAAAAGAATGTACGAGCAGGACGTTTTTTCTACTACAAATATAAATAATGCTACATGCATCGAAATATGTTTGATATTTTCACGAATAGACAATAAAAAAAACTAAAATATCGTATTTGTGTCATCGAAACAAAAACATGTTTAAAAGATTAAAATCTATAAAAGATATTTGTATTTGTATTGTCTACCGATAGGTACTATTGACTGAATAGTTCAATGCACATAGAATCATTGAAGGTTAATGAGTAGTTAATAATTCAAGTTCATCAATACGTGACGATGATGACACACGTCAAAAATTCTTATGAGGTTTAATCATACTTTTATACGATGATGTCTATGAATAAAAATAAAATCGGTGTAGTTAGATAAATGAGCATTTACGATACATTATGATGAATTTATATATGTTGATATCAGATAATCAAAGGATTGTTTTGTACAATGTTTTATTTACATCACTATACCGATGATGTTTCAAGGACTAAGTATATCAATTATATTGCTGATAAAGTTAAACTAGTATATAACATTCGACTATAACATCTGGTATTAATAAAGAATTATTTTAGGCTCAACAAGCGCGGCATTTATATACGTTGAAATACGATCAAGAACGGTCTACGGTTATTGATCATCAGCAGATGATGATGATGATGATGATTTCTGCTAGTTGAAGAAAGAAAAAGAACAAATCTTGTTAACATTTTCATATGATGTCTTTAGGTCAAAAAGAATCGACAAAATCAATGACTATTTTCTTGTCTAGCAAGCCAATTGGAATATTTGATTTGGAATGGTTATTGCATTGTTTTTCTTCTAAATGATGCAGCTTTCAGTTGATTAGCTATCATCATTGATTATGTGTATATAGAATAGTTCAATTGATATAACTCTAATTGCAAACCGTAGTGTAATATTCATTCTGCTGAGCATTATTACTTTTCTTGTTTTCTCTTTAATATTATTTATTGATTCATATAAGGTTGATTTGTTATGATTAGTCAACCATAGCATCTTTCTTTCAATCAAATTGATTTTCGAAGAACTATCGATATTAGGTAACAACTGGTTTGTTTTATCTTTTGAATACGTTTTTTTCTTTTTAAGGAAACTCTGATTGTTCTTAGTTTTCAATATCATATTTAACAATTGTAGACAAATGGTCTGTACTATCACTATTAGTTCTTGTTATACTTGATGTTTGACATGCTATTATTGATTTGCCTGTATATACTTTTTACTATTTGCAGTTGATTACTTTTGACACATATTATAACGATGTATAAACGATAGTCATAAATCAAACTAAAGATAAAAAGTATCGAAATAAATCAATATAAGCCTTTATTAACATGCCGAGACTGTCTGTTTCATGCTATTGTTGAACGATATATAAATGAAGAAAGGAATTATTTACAGAAATACTTAAAAGCACTACTATCTGCTTTATTCAGCTTAGTTTTCTTCCCAAGTAACTGTTCTTCCCTATATTAGAATAGTCTATCAATAGAGATAATTCAGATATACAATCATCATGATAAATAAACTTGAACATTCATTTAAACGTTGTGACTCAAATTCAAATTAGTCTATTCAAAATTCGAATTCTGATTTTAACATGACAAAATTAAAACAATTTTTTTGATAAACCGAAGAACTTAAAGAAAAGTCAATAATTCGAGTATGAACGGGATTAGGGATCTACATTGGAGCAAGAGAGATAATATGATCTTACTCCCTTTTTAACTTTCACCTGAGGCCCACTTCACGCCTGACTCCTCACTATGGCATCCAGACGGCCATTAGTTGAAAAATTGAAAGTGTACTTTTTGATGATTTAAATAGAGGCAACATATACTCTAATCTATGAGTTATTTATTGACATAAAAGTCTTTATTTCTCTTGTTAGCATTAGTTGGAAAACATAGAGAAAACTTTGTCGCTTCAAATTTGATGAACACTTGTATAAAAGTAGCTTCGAAATATAAGATATAAAACTAGGAAGAGAAATATTCATAGTCTTATCGTATAAAACTATTCGATAATTTGGTGATACTTAGTCAGGTAGATCTAAAAAATCCTTGTCTCTAATACGAACATCTCATTATTCCTGTATCCTAAATAGACCATTGTCTATGAATTTCTATTTCAATAAATAAAAGAACTCCCATTGTATCACATTTACTAGCGTCATCTACTTGGAAATCATGCACTGATGTAGATTTATTACTTTTCATAGATTGGTTGGTGTCGCGAAATCGATATTCTATTGATAGACAAACAGGTAGACGTAAGGATTAATTTTAACATCTCTTTTAGTTTTCATCACCGTTCAGTCAATAATAGTGAGTAAAACAATGAGTAATCAGTTAAGTCAATTGCGTTTTGCTTTTTTTTCTTCTTTAGTTTTTAAATGATTCAATTTGTCGTAATTTAATATTACAATGAAAGACGATATTGTCGAACAACAAATAGTAAAAATGAATAAAACATCTGAAAAATCATCAGGTTAAAAAAAAAAAACAAATAAAATTCAATAAAAATTAAAACAACAAAAAAATTTAATTTTAATTATAGATAATCAAGATAAACCTCCAATGATAGCTCAACTTGCAAGTTTACAAAGACTAAAAGAAGTAAAATTATTTTCCAAAATAAAAACAAGAAGAAAACAAACTTCATTTTAAATTTATTTTTACATTTCTTTAGGTTGGCTGGTACTGGGGTCCATTAAGTTGGATTGAAGCTGAACGATTACTCAAAGATAAACAAGATTATTCATTTATTGTTCGAGATAGTAGCCATCGACATTATTTTTTAGCAATAACATTTAAATCACAAGGCAATATTCATCATACTCGAATTGAACATAGCAACAGTTAGATTTTTTTAATTCATTCGAATTTTTATATTGTTCTTTTTTTAATTCTTTTTTTGTTTTTAGATTCATTTAGTTTTTATCATGGAAACTCAAAATCACAGTGTACATCACCTGATATTGTAGAATTTATAGAAAATACAATTGAACATTCAAAATCGGGTCAATTTATGTTTTTTATTCGATCAAATATACCCGGTATATACAAAGAAAATATTTATGAGCATAATTGTTTTTATATTTTGAATGATCTTCTGATGTTCATCGTTTAATGAAAGAAAATAGTTCATGTCGATTTTAAATGCGAAAAGAAAAAGTTGATCGAGAGTTACTAGTTTCAAGTATCAATATCAAATAGAAGATAAGGATTAATTGTTTCGGATATCCTGAATGGTGTTGGAAAAAGAAAAAGAAACAAGATTAACTACAAATTGAGAGAAGAAAGAAAAGTTAATATAAAATTTTATTGAAATAGTTTATTTTAGTTTTCATATGTATAGAGATATCATTAGCTTAAAAATCTGATTAGAGACAAAATGAATAATCAGACTTGACGACGGAACGTTTCCGATTGGTAAATCGTCTTTCGCTTGATACTATTACCATTCGATTGATCGTAATCCATAATGAAAAAGTCTTTTGGGGTTCGGTTTTTTTAATCTTTGCTTGTCGCTTGACTTGATTTTTGACCTATGAGAATCGCTGAGAACTTCAATGATTGAAAATTTTATTTACACATAGGCCGTATTATCACAAGAAATGTCTCAAAGTTTGGGTCATAGCAAATGTATCCTAATCGAGATATGAACTTATCATGAAGATGTCATTGATTTGAAAATATATCCCAAAACAGGTGTTTCTTTTAAATGTAACTATCTCAGTAACAATGTATTCGTTCTGGTTTAAATTTTAAGACGTTTCTAGTAACAACACGACCTATCTGTGAATAAAATTTCCGATTATCTAAGCTCTCAATGATCCTCATAGGGCAAAAATCGAGTACAATGACAAGCGAACACTGAACAACCCAGTCCAATCAATCTTCTTGATTACTCATTAAGATTAATCGAATAGCAATGATCTTAAATAAAAAGCAATTTAATAGTTGAGAATGTCCGTTCGCAATATTTTTCCAAAACACAATCTACGAAAAGTATATTTTGTTCGAGAGTAATGAAATAATCTTTGAAAAGCTCAACAAATTAGTTTAGACGGAACTAGAAGGCCGACGTTTCCGGTGAACATATTTGTTCATTCTTGTCTGTTCGAAAGCATTTCAGACGAACCAAACACTATCGGTCGTGACCAGAATTTGAATATGAACTTGGAAATGTTGTGTCTATTTTGGTTCAATAGTAGTGAGGGATAGAGGCCGAATCGAAGCAAGTCTGATGATGGACTCTTCCAAAGACCTGCAAGATTATTTTTAATAGTAAGTCAATATGTTTTTGTTTATCGTATAAGTCCTTTTGAAAATGTGTAAAAAATTGTCGAAGTCAGTTGTTTTGTAGAACAGACAATTTTTTTTACAAAACATGATATTGAACTAAACTGTAGCGTTTACCTAAGTGGGGACTACAACCATTTTTTTTCAAGAGTTTCTTTCAACGTAAAGCGGTTGTGGATCTTTAAAATATGAGTATTTAAAGAAAACGAAAATCAAGATGTCTTGTTGAAAGACAAAAACAAAATTTGTAGAGTAACTTCTGATTTACAAGCAGATATATAAATAGAGATCTCAAGTTTTAGTTTTGAATCACAATAGTAAAGCTACAAAAATTTTTCATTCAAACTAATTTTTTGGATTTTTCAAGGATTATTTCACTACTTTCAAACAAAAACTTTACACAAAATTTCTAAGTTCATATTCAAAAAGACCATCTTAACTCATAGCTTATGACTCGTCGGATATATGTCAAAAGTCAAGAAACATCTGGTCTAAAAACTTTTCGGTCACTCATATATCTAAAGCTCCATACTTGCTTACTATATCAGTTAAGCAATTAGTTCTATGAAGACATAAAATGAAAAACTTATGTAACCCCTTGAGGTTTTGAATAGTAACAACTCCTATTGTAATCTATCACGTTTCATCTACTAATTCACAGCAAGTAATATTGAACAACATCTTTACTATGCTTTAAGTGGCTTTTTTTCAATAATGATATGATTTCTTTACGATTGAAAAGTTTGATCTGTTCTTATTTGAAATAATTATTTAACATACCTGAAAGGCATCTCGATTCGTAAAAAGATACTATTGCTGACAGAAAGATACGATGAGTTATAATGTACAGTTTTTATATAAGACTTCTTATTTTAACGTTTCTTAGTATCTAAATATTTTCACACTTGCATGATACTAATGTTTGGTAAAATCTTCATAACAGAACGGAATTTTTCTGATATTTTGTAATGAAAGCATGATTTATAAACTACTAGTTATTGAAATATTTTGACAGTTGGTGAAAAGTAGTTTCGAGAAGTGCGCTCGAAATTTCGAGGTGAAAAATCTTTAGTCTAGACGAAAATTAAATTCTAATATTTGGATAACTTTTGCGATCATAATAAATTCATTCTGTATGATCTGAGGACTCTCATCGTATGATGAGAAAGTGTTAACTCAATATTTAAAGATGGAATTTTGACAACAACTGGATATTTGTCAGTTGAAAACTTCCAGACTCATATCTCTTGATTATTAAAATCATAGAAATCATTAAGAACTAGCGAAATAGGCCTGCTTTAGTGTCTCAAAAAACATCAATAAAATAAAAGTCGAAGAGTTTTAAGAGTCGAACCGGATCGGTAACCAGTAGATTGGCCAATTCGGTTTCAAACACGATTTGAATTAATCGATTCTACTAAATAAAACTTAAATGTTTTTTGTCTATAGGTCAACCAATGACACCTGTCCGTCTTCTATACCCAGTATCACGTCTTGCGTATATGTCATCATTAAAACATATAGCCCGGTTTGTCATACATCGACATATCAGTCGAGATCGTATCGATGATCTTGATCTTCCACGACGATTAAAATCATTTTTAAAACAAGCTCAGATTTATACTGAAAATATTCCATCATCAGATGATACATCAGAAACTTGAAAGTTTTTCGTTTTGTTTTTTTGTTATCGAAATTTTATAAAAAAAACTTCTTTACTCAGTGCCTTATTTAATGGACAAAAAAACAAGAAATCCAATAAAATATAACAGTCTTTTGTTTTTTTGATTGTGTGTGATTTATTCAGAAAATTTCTTCATGTATTTTTTTTTGGATAATGTAAATATAATATAAATAAGAAAAATATGTTTTCTTTAAATTTACCGCCTTTGTTTTATATACATATATATTTTTTTTTTCCTATCTGTTTAATGAACAAAAGAACAATGGATAAAAGAGAAAGAATATTTACTATAACAAAAAAGTATTCATCAATAAATATGAATGCTATTAAATTAGAAATGAATAATAAACAAACAAATGATATTATTTGTAAATCATTTTGTTTAAAAAATATATGGATTTTGTTTATAATTATATTACCATTGAGTGGAATTATAATTGGTTTTATATTTCGAAATGATTGTCCTTTAGAAAAATATATTCCACTTTGGGAAATAATTAATGGTTTTATAACAATTATTTTTCTTTTATTAATATTTATAACAAAACAATTTTTTCATGAAATTCAATATCGAAATTGGTCGATATTTATTATTGATCAATTAAAAATTTTATTAATTTTTTTTCTTTTTCTTTGGTTTATATGTGGAAATGTGAGTTTATTCTTTTCTTTTTCTTTGTGTTAGATAAATTTTTTCTTCATAATTTTCTATCAGATATGGGTCTATAAATATTATAGAATAGTCAAATATGACAAACAAATATTATTATCGAATAAAAAAACAATTGAAAATTTTTATTGTAATAAAATTGTTTATTTATATGCATTTTGGTATATGACAACGATTTATATTTTATTAATTGTTTGTTTAATTTTTTTCCTTTTTTCTTTAATTTATAATTGTTTATATAAGAAACGAGAAACAAGATGATTGCATATAAGAATATATATAAATATATTTTTAGATAGAAACAAATAAAAGAAAAAAAAAGTGTTCACTAGTTATCTAAGTCGAAAAATGGTTGTCACATATGTGACGGGAAATAAGAATAAATTAGTGGAAGTTCAAGCGATACTGGCCGATGCATTACCAAACTTAAGATCACAAGATCTTGATTGTAAGTATTCAATTAATGAGAGAAATCTCCCAGTTGATAAATTGTTTTTGATTCAAGACTATGTGCATTATGTAGACCAAAATGACCTATGAATACCGTGAAACAAATTCGCACCCTTAACTGAGTGCTACGAAGATATTACATTTGTATGGTATTTTTTTATATGAATGCTGTAGCCCCCCACAGGATCTATTCTCATTAAAGCCTATCTTTATGCAAAGTTTAAAGGAAAAATTCGAAAATCATTTTTCTAAGTGTTGCTGCATTCATTTAAGAAATACCATAATAATACAGTATTTAGGCAACAATAAACTAAGGGTAGGAATAATTTTCAGGGTATTCTAAGCTCATTTAGGTCTGCATCATGTATGTAGTCTCGACTCAAAAGCGATTTACTAGTTGTAGGATTTCTTTCGTAAGTAAAAAAAAAAAGAAAAGACATTTGCTTGTTTAAGAGAAAATTTAGTTGTGTGTTGTATGTATTATAATTCGAAGAAAGATAGACTCCATTTTTTTCGTTATGTACTTCAACAAATTTTTAGCAATCGTATTTTATAAAATTATCAAGGATACATTTTCAATTGAAGATTACCATTTGACTTCATATGTAGTCTATGATTTAGTTTTCATGAGATTAAAAATGATCCAAAAGATTTCGAGTTCATGTTCTTGTTTTGATGTTACACATCTCTGATGCTACTTATCTGATCTTTGAATACAAAAAGAAAACAAAGAAACGAACCAATATATTATTTAATCATTCGTCTTTTTTTACTATATAAATAAAAATATTTCGATTAAAAAAAACCAGGATACCTGTGAAAACTATAAACATTCATTCAAGGTTACGGTTATTATTTTCAGCTGGAATATAATCTTTTTTTTTTTACACAAGGACACTCATGGTTAGTTTAATTTTTCCTAATACAAGGTGTTTTATAATTGAATATCAAGGTAGCCGTGGTAACTTTTGGATACGCATAAAAACTGTGGGCCACGCGGATGCCTCCAATTACTTTGGTGTTAATTATAAAATATAACAATAATTACTTTGATATAGAATTAAAAGTCAAAGTAACTATGAGTATTCGTGTGTACAAAACAAACTATATTCCAGTTGAAAAGCAACAGCGTAGCCAAGAATCAGTCTTCATATGATGTTCATTTCGAACTTTACTTTTTTTTTGCCAAATTGGTGATGTCCGTGGATTTTCGCAATTTTTACAATGACCCAAAAACACTATAAAAATTTGTTGTAATAAAAATGAAAAATTCTATGCGAACAATTTCTAATGTGAAATCGGTGAGAAATTAATTTCAATACTGTTTTTTTTAATGCATTTAATAGTACCTGAATATCAAGGTGAACCTGAACAGATAACTAAAGGAAAAGCAATATTAGCTGCTCAACGTATAAATGGTCCTATTTTGGTTGAAGATACGTCTCTACATTTTAATGCTTTACATGGTCTTCCCGGTCCATATATTAAATGGTTTTTAGATAAATTAGGTCATGATGGTTTGAATAAATTACTTGCTGCTTATGATGATAAAACAGCATATGCACAATGTGTATTTGCATTTTGTGCTGGACCATCTCATCAACCTATTACATTTACTGGTCGTTGTCCAGGACGTATTGTACCAGCACGTGGACCAAATACATTTGGATGGGATCCTATATTTCAACCAGATAATGAACAAGGGCAAGCAGGAGAGAAAACATTTGCAGAAATGGATAAAACAATAAAAAATCAAATCAGTCATCGAAGTCGATCATTACAATTGGTTAAAGACTATTTTGATAAACATCCAGAATATGTTTCGTAATCATGTTTCCACTTATGTGAGAATTTTTTTCTTTTGTTTTTTTTATATAAACAAAACAAAGGCATATATTCTATTCATGTTACACGATCATATGATTCGTTACAATTGATATAAAGAAAGAATCAACTGTATTAAAAGAATATAACAAGTATGAGAGTTTTGATTTGAAAATAATGAGAAATATCACCATATAAATAGTATAGAAATGACGAACAAAAGGCAAAAAGCACTTAACATCATTATATATAAAGTCATAATCGATTCATTACTTATACAGTCAGACTTAAAAAAGTTCGTTTGTAATATACATACGAAGAAAAAAAAATGATTCATAGAAAAGAATATTTGATTTTATATGTTTTTGTTTTTAATTCATTCATATTTATCATTATGCATACCATCATCAAAACAATGTGGATGTTCATATATAAAACCTATTTTTTCTGAATCAAGAATTGTTAGTCGTTATACAGCTCGAGATCATTCATGACCATGGATTGGTACTTATCAATATTTAAATAATCTATTAAATATCTATATTAAATGAAATAGTAAGTCTTCGTCGATCAAAACCTAATCAATCATCAATAATTCCGGGTTCTCTTTTTTGTAGTGGAACTTTAATTAATAATAAATATGCATTAACAGCTGCACATTGTTTTAATAGTATTATATCGTCATAACTTTCAAATTATTTTGTTGTTAATGGTGCTTCATATAAAAATCATACAAATCCAATTCATTCTACAATTAAATCTGTTATTTTACATGAACAATTTAATAATAAAACTTATGAAAATGATATTGCTTTATTAGAATTAAGAAATAATGTTGATATCAATGATTCAAATATTGGATTTATTTGTTTACTACAAAATAATATGTCAACATATACATATGAATCAATGAATGGTATAGCAATTGGTTGGGAACTTTTACAACAAGATGCTTTATTATCTTATACTCTTCAACAAGTACAATTACCTGTTATATCATATACAAATGAATATTGTCGTAATGTTGTATATGATAATATTATTCAATTTTGTGCCGATTTTATCCAAGGTGGTAAAGATACCTGCTAAGGTGATAGGTAATGAATAAATATTTTAAAATCTTATTTTTAATTAATAAAAAATTTAAGTGGTGGACCTTTGATGATTTATGATTCAAAAAGTGATACATGGAATATTGAAGGAATCACTTCGTATGAACATGGATGTGCAATAGCAGAATATCCTGGTGTATATACTCGTGTGAGTATGTTTGTGAATTAAATTAATACTCATATAAACGATAAAAATTCTGAATCTCAAGCATCAATCATATCAACATCTTATGTTATGCTATTATTTTTATTTTGTATAAATTTATCTTTCTGTTTGAAAATAATTTCTTTATGTTTGTTTTAAAAAAACTTTTTTTTTCTTTTATTTCTAGTTATATAATGAAAAAATATGTTTATATTGTTAGACAAAATATATTTGATTAATGATAATGGTACTAATACTAATTTGTTTATCATTCTTCTACTTTTATTCAAAAAAAAAAAAAGAGATGTAAGCTTTCGATGTGCTCAACACGCCATTTTCAGACACAAAAAAGTTTGAATTGTACATGAAAATTTTATTTTTTATTTTTTCTTCCTATTATAATGCTAGCAAACACTCCAATACGATCATAATATACATGTCTCTCCCTTACATTGCAGTATTTGTTAACATTACTATAGAAAGAAAAACGAAAAGAAAAAATAATTCAATTATATGATTGTGCTTGCTTTGGATTGATCAATTAGTTGTGATGACCATGAGATCTACATAGATCAACCATATAAGTGTATGTATAGTATTTGACGCATGGCATTTATTTACTAGATTCATTATCATCTTATGAACTTTGATCACTATGAAAATTTGGTTCATGATTTTCATCTTCTTGATGTTCATGACCAACAATGAGAGGGATACGAGTAGAAGTATGCTTTCCATTTATCAAATCATCATATTCTTCATTATTATAATCGTATGGTAGTTCAGAACCCTGCTGCAAACCTTGAACATCATTGGATCGAGCTGATGCTAAAGAAACAAGAACGATAACGACAAACAAAAAACAAACCAGAAAAGAAAAGAAAAGAAAACCACGAAAACAAATAATATAATAATCAACGATAAAGCAATGCGTGTTGATCGTATATTTGTATATGCAATCCAATAATATTTTTGACAAACCAAACTACGTATTTGCATACAATTTTTATTATTCGCTTTGTGCCCATTCATTTTGGTCGTGTTTTTCTATTTTAATTTACACGTTATTCTAAGGTGATTTTTTTATATTTGGGCCCTAACAAGTCATAGATTGGTTTTTTTTCTATACAAACAAAAAACACATGTTGAATCATTACTCTCACAATAAAACATTAAAAAGTTGAGAATGCAAGGGAGAGAGAGTAGACATGTGACGTCAAATTGGCCTATTAGTATTTTATTTTGATCAATTCGATTGAATCATATATAAATGAAAAGAATATGTTGACATCAATATTTTGGTATTATTTTCATGGAGTTTCAGTCGGATTTTCAAACCTAAAAGCTATCAACAATGTAAGAGATTTTTGGTTATTATTCTAATAATCCATCCTATCACAGTAGATTCAACCTGAGAAAAGCTAAGCAAGACAAAATACTATTGTCATTATGAATCTTATAACTCTTTGATAATGCTTCAATGTCATATATAAACTACCAACTGATTGTTCAATTTAACAAGATTTAGGTCCAATGTATTGGTAAAGCCTATTAGCATATTTACTGTATTTATCATCCATTTCTACCATTCAACAAAT
Source organism: Rotaria sordida (assembly GCA_905250125.1). Taxonomy (NCBI): domain Eukaryota; kingdom Metazoa; phylum Rotifera; class Eurotatoria; order Philodinida; family Philodinidae; genus Rotaria; species Rotaria sordida. The sequence continues at coordinate 21,834 of CAJNOL010000072.1, read as the reverse complement.
AATTTCATTCAAAAATTGAAATGATCAAAATTCTCGTATCACTCATTTGAAAATTCTTTTAAAAAACTATAAAATCATATATTTTCCAAAGTCAAAAAAATTTCACCATTCACAAATATTTCTTAGTACATTCTTTTCCACAAATAGTTTTATGTATTCTTGAACAGTATTTAGAAGAATTCGATGAGCAAAAGTTCAATTTGAGTCAAAACTAATATGATATTTGAAATCAGCATAAAAAGTTGAGTTGGTGTATGTGTGATTTAAAGAATTTCAAGAACATTTTTTTTCATTGAAAAGCTTACTCCTGGTTGTCTTCTGGGATCAGATGAAAAATGAATTGCATCAAGCTACGATCTGGACATTATAAAGAAACTTCGAAAATTGTCTAAAAATATTAAATAGCAAAATGACAGACATATGCCAACAGTATCTATCTGTACATAAGAGCTATATCTCCTTGAACTGAACAATCAATTGATGACTTATATATCTATGGAATTGAAGGCTCATCAAGTTGCTATAAAATTCATAATTTTGCTAATATTTTATCTTGTCTACTTATTCTCAGACTGAACCTATTGTCATAAGACGAATTATTAGAATAATGACTAAAAATGTGTTACTTTGTTGATAGCTTGAAGGTTTCAAAAATTGATCGAAACCTCATGAAACTAGTACCAATATGTTAGTTTCAACATTCTCTTTTATTGAGATATGATTCAATGGAGTTGGCCAAAAA
>CAJNOL010000072.1:0-20992 GCA_905250125.1 Rotaria sordida | reverse complement strand
GTGGTCGAAAAAATTATCGAACAATTGATAGTTTCTATAAACGTACGACTGGATGTTTTAATTGTGGTCAAGATCATGTTGTTCGTGATTGCAAAATGTCTCCAAATTTTCAATAACTGGACCACGCAGTAGCAGTGTTTCCAGTCAATTGATTAAGCCATCAATATCTTCTCCTGTTTAGATCACGATTCATGTTAATAATCAACCCACTGAAGCCATCCTTGATACAGGATCCGCGATCTCAATTATTCATTTAAATTTTCTTAAAATCATTATTCACAAAAAACTTTATTTACAAAACTCCTACATGTCAAACAGCAAATTCAACACCTCTCAACGTTATCGGTCAAATAGAATTAGAATTAACAATTAAACATATATAAACTTTGGTGATTGTCTATGTTGCAACAAATTTAATCACATCAATTCTATTAGGTAATGCTTGGATCAATTTCAAACTATGTTCACCTGTTTGGTGATCAGAAACAATGAATAGAATTGAAGGTTCATCAAAGAGCTATAAAATTCATCATTTTGCTAATATTTTGTCTTATCTACTTATTCTCAAACTGAACCCACTGTCATAGGACGAATTATTAGAATAATGACTAAAGATGTGTTACTTTGTTACTAGCTTTAAGATTTCAAAATTCAATCGAAACTTCATGAATCTAGTACGAATATGTCGATCCCAACATTCTCTTTCGTTGAGGTATGATTCAATGGAGTTGGTCAAAAAGAAATACTAGTAGACTGATTTGACGTCTTACACGTTGTCCCGTTCCCCTTTACTTATGAATGTTTTATTGCGGTAGCAATGATTCGATATGAGATTTTGTTCATATAGAAGAAACGATCCATGACTCGTTATGATCCAAATATCGAAAACCACATTAGAAAACCTGTTAGATTAAGGTGATAAAACATCGCCAACATAAGTGGCACAAAATCAGTGATAAGAAATGTATGCAAATATATAGGTTGGCTGTCAAGTATCATTCGATCACATATACGAATTGCGATTAAGATTAATTGTCTTATCGTTGGTCAATCAACGATAAACCAATTGATCTTGATTGCATATTCGTATATGTAATCGAATGATATTTGTCAGTCCAGTTTACATATTTATATACGTTGTTTATCAATCATTTCGTGTTTCCTCGTTTTTGTGATGTTTTTTTACATTAATCTACAAGTTTTCTAATGCAATTTTCGATATTGGATCGTAATAGGTCATGGATCATTTCTTTTAGACGAACAAATTTACATGTTGAGTCATTGCTCCCAATATAAATCATTCGTAGTTAAATTTACTATGATTCAGTATATGCTATATTTATTGTCATCTATGTAAAAAAAGAATGTACTTTTTTCTTACTAAATCATGTCACTTAATATAATAAAACGACATTAATTTTGTTTTACAAATAACCTTGAGAAAAGTTGATTATTTATTTTAAAAAGACAATCAGAGATAGTCATTGATCCAGTGACTGAATGAATGAAAAGCAATTAGAAAAGGACATTGCTTGATTCTATAATAATCCTAACATGACGAAGATCAACTTCATGTACGCCACTGTGTTGCCCTTTTTTTTTCGAAATCGAATTTCATTTCAATACTTTCACCCATTGAATAATATATATTATACTATTCGTGCCTATCAATATAAAGTTTATTTAGCACAATTGTGTATATAATATAGTCACTATAACAAGAAATCGTTCTTTTCTTTTCTTCAAAACTAAAAAAATTAAAAATCGAAGCACTTCATGAATATCATTTTTCTAGTCAATGCGACCAACTAATTCGTTTTTTTTCACTTTTCGAAGAATTGTTTGTATCGAGCAAGGTCAACGAAAAACTCATCTGTGTTAGATCAACATAATGCATACACATACGGTCTTAAAACATGAATGATTAAACTAATGCAAACGAGTCTTCGCCTCTGACATACGCAGAACTTACAAAAAGAAATGTAAAAAAAAATAACAGCGTCTTTTTTTTCTCTTTCTGTCACAGCATCGAAGAACAGAATAAAAGTAGACGAGCGAAGAAAAAAAAAGCAAAATCATCGTAACCTGAAATGAATTTTCATTTTTTTTTCTTCTCTTCACATGAACAAATGTGTCACTGTAAACGCGCCGTACCAGCTGACAACCATAGTTGATGTAAGAGTAAAGAAACGATGAGTAATTTAAGGACTTAATATCTAACATGTTTAATATTGTATTTCTATATTATATTGTGCAATTTACTTTTACTATTATGCTTGCTCATGATGATGGTAAATCTAGGCCACAACAATATCAAAGTTTTTTTAATGGACCACAAAGTTTTTATCAACAACATCAAATGACGAATATCGATAGTCAAAAATGGTATTATTCATCAAATCAAAAACCATTAGCTTATTCATGGTATTGGACAAATCAAGATGTACCATCATCAAATTTTTATAAAAATACATTACCTTCGAAACCAATTGATCCATTAACAAATGGAGTTTGTGGACGTAGTCAAGTAACGAACAGATTTGGACGTATCATGGGTGGACAAGATGTTGTACCTCATTCATATCCATGGATGGTTTCATTAACAAAACGATCTTTAAATAATTTGCATCTATGTGGTGGAGTTCTTATTACAAGACGTCATGTTCTTACAGCTGCACATTGTATAGAAGATTTTGATGGAATTGATGATTTAAATGTTATAGCTGGTACTCATTATACTACTGACAAAAGAAATCCAGCATCCGTTATATCAATAACTATGCATCCTCAATATGATCCAGACACATTTGCTAATGATGTTGCTATTTTAACACTCCGTTCACCATTACCTGATAATGATCTACGTATTAATACAATATGTTTACCACCTGATGATATTCCAGGTAAAAGTTATCCACCTATGAAGATAGCCGGTGTTGCTATTGGTTGGGGATCAACTGCTTTTGGCAGTGACCCGTCAATAACATTGAAACAAGTTGTTTTACCGATTCTTGATCCAACAAAATGGCCATGCACTGTATATATTAGTTATCTTTCAGGACAAATCTGTGCAGGACAACTTCAAGGTGGTTCTGATACATGCCAAGCTGATTCAGGTTTTATCTAAACAATTTTATGTCTTTTGTAATTAATTTGTTTTTTATTTATTTTAGGTGGTCCATTAATGATAGAAAATTCAGATAATCGTTGGGAAATTGTTGGTATAACATCATTCGGTAAATCATGGTAAGATATGTAACAAAAAAAACAAGAATTGATATACAAGATACTATCGTTTTATTTCTTTAGTGGTAAACCAAATACACCAGGGATTTATACACGTGTAGGTACTTATAATACTTTTATTCGGTCAATAATTGGTGTCTCAAATTATAGTCCATATTATTCTTCTTCTACTCAGTTATATTCTTTGAATGGATTTTCATTCAGTTATATTTTATTGATAGTATTTTTTTTATTTTGATAAACACAAGAAAAAAAATCATGAATTTATACTGTGTAAAATTTGATTAGGAATTTTTTTGTTTTTTACATTCATTCAAATAGATGAAGATTTATATATATATATATATATATATATATATATATAAACCATTGTCTTTTTTTCTTTTTTGTTTCTATTCTCATCATTACATGCATGTGTTAGACTTTATTGTGTGTACGTCCTTTTTTTATTGACAGAGAAAAGGGATCATTTAACAACACATCATCATAAAAAAGAACGAACGTGGTGAAGATTTCAGGGTCTTTACACGCTTTACATATATATGTGTGTCTATATGATGCACCTATGAAGAAATGAGAGAGAACGAAATGAAAATTGAAAAAAAGAAAGAAATGATAAATGTATATATATTTTTTTTCTTTTTGATCAAGCTGTCAAACCAGAATTAATATACTGAAAAAAAAAACAATAATAAACATAAATGTAAAAAGATAAATATTTAATAAAACCTGTTCTTCATTTGGCTCCGGTTCAAGACCAGTATCGATTTTTGGTCGTGCATGCCATCGAAGTTTTTCACTAAAAATCTGTTTTGAATAGAAAATATATTGAAAATATTATACTAAAACACTTTTTACCGCTGGTTCAGTATATGAATCTGGATCGTAAGAATTATTATGTGCATCGACTTTTGCTTGAGATTTCCAATGAGGTAATCGATTAATAATCTATATTCAAAGTAAAACTTAGGAATGTGAAGTATTGGTTTAAATACTGAAATTCTGAACGGTGAGTGACTGACACAGGACTCAATGTGGTGCTAATTGCACTGAGTCGGTGATGTCAATGGTCAGTAAACTGAAACTACATATATCTAGTAAAACTTAAGTTCTAAAAACAATTGAGTTTTTTTGTGCAATTATTGATCGTCAGAATGCACCAAATGAGCATATAACTCGAAAGGATATTGACATTAAATAGGATTTGAAAAAATTCTTTTCTTTTTAAACATACTTTCGGTCTTGACTGTTCTTTTAAATTTTCTAGATATTCTTCATTACGAGCATTAATTTTTGGTGATTTTGTACGCCATTTAACTTTTTCTTGATAAATCTGACCAAATAAAATATTACATTTAAATATATTTCAAATAAGAATTTAATTTCATACCAAAGGTACTGATCGTTTTTGTCGCATACGTTCAATATAATCATCATTTTTTTGATTAATACGTGGTTTTTTTTGCCATTCAAGTTTTCTATTTTCAATTGGCTAAAAAAAAGTAAAATAAACGAATTTAAAAGTGCTCGTAAATCGATGTTATTTTTCTACAGGTAATTTCGCTGATTTTTGTCGTTTTATATGTTCAACAAAATCTGGATTTTGATGATCAATAAGAGCTCTATGTTTTCTTGGTTTTCGTTCTTGTGAAAAATTCTGTATTCAACAGCAAAACAAACAAACATCTATGAGTTAAAATAAATTAGAAGAAATAATTTACTTGAATAAAAGATTTTTCTCTTTGAAGAACTTTTTCACGTTTTCTATGTTTAACATATTGTTCATTATAATTATCAGTTCTATGAACATATGGCCATACAAGTTTTTCATCATAAATCTTTTTAAATAAAAAGAAAAAAAAGTTTTTTTTTCTTATTAAAAAATAATCTTACAATTGGTTTTGGTGCACTTTTAAGTCGTTCAATAGCTTCGTCATTATGAGAATCAATTTTAGGATCTGCTACCCATTTGATTTTTTCCTCATAGATCTTGTTTTTTTTTATTAAAAATTAAAATTTAATATATTAAATAGATAACTTAGTAAATAAGTATACTTGAGGTTTTGGTGCTCGACGAATATTTTCGATAACTTCTTCATTATGTGTATCAATTTTTGATTTTCCACTCCATATAGGTTTTTCATAAAATATCTATTAAATACTAGTTAATAGTTTAGTTTTTTTTCGTTTTTCATTGAAAAAAAAAATACTTCAGGCTTTGGTGCTCGACGAATATTTTCGATGACTTCTTCATTATGTGTATCAATTTTTGATTTTCCACTCCATACAGGTTTTTCATCAAATACCTTTCTCTTTGGTGTATTAAGAATTCTTTCTATAGCTTCATCATTACGGGCATCAACTTTGGTATTTGCTTTCCAATCAACTTTTCCTTGAAAAATCTTTATTAAATAGAAAATGAAAATTATTGAATTTAGATCGATAATTGTGTACTTTAACAGTTGATTTCGGTCGAACATAACGAACTCGACGTGGTATTGGCGTTGTCTGCGAAAGCAAAAACAAAAAGAGTTTCGTAAGCAAATTTTCACGAAAATTAGTTTTTCATTACTCCTGCAGTAGTATCTCGATAATCATTATTATCATCTTCATCTTCATCTTCAAAATCGTCTTCTTCATCATATGTTTCTAGTTGATTAAATTTTGATGATGATTTCATTGGTTGTGAACGATTAACTGATGACGATTTTTCAACTACATACGATCGATGTGGACGGTCAACAATATCATAATCTAAGATATTACCACGACCATCAGTTTGAACAAGAACAACTCGCTAAATAAAATTAAGTTATTTATCTAATTTATTAATTTTTATTTTCTTTATTCATACTTCATTTGGTCGAGCGCGTGGCATTATTGACAGAAAATAGTTGGCGTTACTATGAAGTTAATGCAAACACAATACAGAAAATGTTTATACGTTCAAGTGGAAATAAGTATTTCACTTTTTTTTTTCATGTTGTGACGACACACGAATAAATGGTGATGAAAAGAGAACAAAACAAACAATTTTACTCATACATATGCAAAAGAAAAAGAAAAGATTTTTCGACATCTTTCTTTTTGTCATTTTTAGTGTTATTGCGTATCACAGTCAAGTAAAATAAAACATATGTCTGAGTATGTGTCTCGTTATTGTTTATATTCAAGTTATTATTAATAAAAACTGTTAGCGTAATTCTTGCAGGATAAAAATCTGAAACACAATATAACTACTGTGACTAATCACAGGAAGATTGTTTTAGTCCATCTATCTCGGGATACATTTCTTCAACATATTTTTAATTAATCTTCCACAAATGCAATAATGAAATAGTTCATATATTATAATGAGACGTTATTAATATACGATCTGTGATGAGTTGTTCCTAACGTGTCTATCAGGTCTGAGCGAAAGGTGGTTCGAATTTCTATCTCTATACTTCAACACTCCTTTTAGATCATGTTTCACAAAATATGTACTGGGTGTACCAGAAGAGTTTTGCGACATTTAGTATTTTTCGAATATCTCAGTAGAGATCAATCGTATACACTTGATTCTTTTTTAAAAGATGTGTCGTGAAAAGCTGTGCAAAAACTGTAAGAACAAATCCCTATTGATTTGTTTTGATGGTGTCTCCTATATTCAAAAGGAATAGGTCAGATAATGATTCTATGTCCCACGATATTCAGTATTTTGAAGACTATTTTTGTTTTGCAAATATTTCGCCTTAAGAAAATGACAATATCTTGACTTTTTTTCAAAAGATGCGCCGTCGAAAGCTCTACAAAACCTGTATGAACAAATTCCTATTGCGAAACAAAAATATCTTCGAAATATTTAATACTGTGGGATATAGGACCATCATCTGATCTATTACTTTTGAATATAGGAGACACCATCAGAACAAGTCAATAGGGATTTTTTCTTACAGTTTTTATAGAGCTTTTCACGACTCAGCTTTTAAAAAAAGAATCAAGAGTATACAATTGATCTCTGCTGAGATATTTGAAAAATACTAAATGCCGCAAAACTCTTCTGGTACACACGGTATAGCTTTTTCAATAACTAAAAATGAGTTCTGCAAATATGAGTTCAATTTCTAGTAAGTTCTGAAATTAATAATCGAAAGAGAAAAGAATTAAGTTCTATAATCGAAATTGCTTCATAAAATAAAAAATATTTGACAATTTGTCAATCTTAATTTGAATTTAAAAAGAAATACTGTATTTGAAATTTGATGTGTTAATATTGATTTTGATCGTATTTATCTGAGTATCTTTATTGATCATGTAAAAATTGATATGAATAATCTAGTATCGTTATTAATATTAATATTTCTCTTTTCAATATCAAAAGAGTTTCTTAAAGTGTAAATTCTTTTTTCTACTGTGATAATATTAATGTATTTATTTTTATAGCAGCTATCAGTATGATGAAAGATATTTATATAAGTCATTGTGTATTATATAAACAAATAAAAATAGTTGTCTATATTCGAAAGAAGAATTTTGTCATGTATCAGAATGTGTAGTGTTGGTGTAAATACTGACAATGAGCTATCAACACAGGATTCATTGAGACAATGATTACACTAGCATCAGTGTTCACTAAAGCACTGATATCTGCGTTTGTTGCAACACTGAAACATTAACTCTATCAAAATATGCTCTTTTTGTAGCGATATGTTCCAGTACTTCAGGAAACACTGATACCAATGAGACCGTGCAGTCGATAACGTCGGTGATCAGTAAACTGAAACTGCGCATCTCTCTTATGTATGTATTAAATTTAATGAACTTTTTTGTATTTTGCAAAGAATAATTATGTCATGAGTAATAGCCAGATTTATGCAATAATATTATTGTAAATAGATCCTTCAATTGCAATTATGATAATCGTCATGGTTGCTGTATCTGTGTTTTATCATTAGATCAACAGAATTAGAGACTTAATATAATTGTATTTGTTTTTTTTTTATTAATGAAAAAAATGCTTTTGATTCTCGTTAGAAAGTAGATGACCTCTCATATGATGACACAAATAGTTAGATTTCGAACTCATTAGTGTAAGTCATGCTTGGTGTACTGATTATTTCTATCATATTAAATTATTTGTCTTATCTTTATTATTATGAATTCTTTCAAATTGAATATAATTTGATTAAACATATTTTTTCTTATTTATATATTTATCTATTTAACAGTCTGAAAATATTGAAAGACACACAATCATGTTATTTTTTTATTCTGCTTGTAAAGAAATAATGCTGTAAAATCCATAAAAATCAATTGTCAAAGAGAAGTTGATTATTTTCACTTGAATTATATAAATAATAAGTGGTTATTTTCAAAAACAGACAATAGAATTTTTTGATTACTTCAAAATGACATTACTTATTAGTGACTCAAAGCTAGTTTTTATATAAATACTTTAATAACTAAAGACTTCATTGTTGTTTAAAATTCTTTGTTTTTGACAACATAAACATTGAAATATATCTAATGACTGTAGATGCATTCAAAAAGCTTGTTATAGCTGTCTGAATCGATTAATATTTCTATTCATTATGAAACGACTAAATTATCATATTATTTTCATGTATTTTTCTATGAAAAGTTATTCAAAATTGTGTATTCAAAATTATGCTTGAAATCTTTTGTTGCTCCATACAATTTAACTTTGATTTGAAAATCATCTTTTCAATTAAAGTCATTTACTATGTAAAAAAAATATTTCGTTTTTATCGTCTTATTAACGGTAGAAAATCAAAATTCACAAGAATTAAGATACTATGAGTAAGAAAAAGGCAATCATCATTTGTATAATATTTTTATTTTCATTTAATTTTTAGTCTTCAATCACTTCAACATTAATAAATAAAGTTAATGAAGATTGAACTATATCTATGATATCAATCAATGATACAATTTACATTTATCGATTATGGAGTTCAAATATTGATAAAAATTTTAAAGTTCAACTCTTATTTAGAAAATGTTCACAATTCGATTTAGAACCAATTGTCTTCAAAATTCTCCATATGGAATTTCATAATAAAAACATTCATATCGAGAACATCTAGACATGATTACCAGCATAAATTATTATGACGGATATGTTAAATAGTATCAACGAGGAAAACTGATTTATTTTTCGATTTCTACAACATTTTTCTACTTTCGTTTATTTCTAGTGATTTCTCATGTTTTCTTGTGATTCCCGATACTCTAGAACCATATCAGTATTGTTTGCATTTCCAATTCGGATTTGTATATTACAATTATGACATACTTTTGTGATCAGAAATAAAGCATAATCTAATTCTAATGCATAAAAAATAGGACCTTATCTACACTATGTGACTTAATACCGAATTAAGGAATCTGATTGGTGTTTCCAAGTAGCAACACCAATCAGATGCCTTAAGGGGACCCCTCCCCCCCCCTCAGAAACGATTTCTCATCTAGAAGGGACCATTTGGGCTGAAACTTCCAGGAACAACTAGTCCTGGTGAGATACGCTTGTGATAAAAATTTCAGCTCGATACACCGGAGTATATCGAACTTACGGCCTGTTTTCATACTCCCAGGAGAATGAGAATCACTCAGCCGTAGTAAAGGCTAGAGAGCTCGGGTTGGTGTCAAATTAAAGCTAGTCTCTGTGCGCAACTTTTCATCAGACGGATTTTTGAAACTCCTTTCCATTCATTTTTTATGACCATTTTACTAGGCAGGTCTGAAAAACACGTCACTCGAACGACAGTAAATTCCACTTTTCTCAGCCCAGGAGAAATGTATCAAAAATCCGTCTGATGAAAAGTTAGCCCTGATTCGGAGCTTTAAAACAAAAAAAAAATATTGAATAGTACCTAAGGCCGGGATGAAGTGATTCCAATTTTCCTGCTGAGAAACCATATTCTGAGAAAAATGCTAAAAAATTTTTAGAAATGGATTTTTTCATTCAAATTCAGAGCAAGCCATATTACCATGGTATATTCCATTGCACCATTTTAAAGGACGTAAAATATGAAGGTAGCTAGCGCTATATGACGTGCTGGTTCATATAAAAATATTCTATTCAATAATAATGCAAGTGGGAGCGCAATTTTTCTGAAACTGAGAACCTTGAAAAACCATGAAAATTTCTCCGAAAACATGGTAGTCGATTTAAAGTTTCATGCGATAAGTCTTTGAAAATCTGATCATTTTCCAAAAAACTATACATATTCTGAAAGAGGAAGCTTCGCTGCATCTTCCTATGATAAAATCTCAACTTCGATATTCTCCTAAAAAATTTGATTTTCTGAGGGGGGGGGGCCCCCTTAATTCGGTATTAAATCATATAGTGTAGACAAGGCCAAAGCTCAGACAGACGACAAAGAGAGAAGAAGGAGGATAGCGGGTACATCTCTTTTATTTAGGTCTAGATCAATACAAACACGGAAGATAATGTCAGCGTTATCTTTCCAACTGCGCATTAGTAAATTTAGAGTAGAAGAAAAGCCTGTGAATTCGAATAACTTCTCACGGACGAAATATAAAAGAGAAAGAGAAGACTGAGAGAAATAGAAAGAAAAATATTGACCTAAGTATGTACAAGAGTATCATGCATACTGGAAAAGAAAAACATGCATATACACACAGACGAGAAAGATAAAGAAGAAAGATAAAGATGGATGTTTGTTAGAGTGCTCTCTAACAGAATTGATCTATGAAATAGTCAAATAACTCAAAAAGATATTGAAACTATTAAATTGAGATGACATTATTGTAGTGAAATAGACGGATTGTATTTTAATTGAATTAGATCATCGATTGATTGAAATGAATGAATATCTCCAACGAATATCTTCAATAACAATTCAAAGTTTTACAAAAAAAAACCCATCTGAATCTAGTTCATTTGAAACAAGCACATAATCGTATTACATGTCATTAAATCATTCTCATAAAAAAAAGTCTCAAAGATTTTTTTGATACTTCAATAAAGTCGTTTTTCTTGTTAATAAAATTTTTATTTCAGTAATTTCTTATTGAATGAACTCTTTAATTCATACAATAGGTTGTTTGATGAGCATAACATTGAAGTTGAATTGATTGGCAAGTACTATAGCATGATGAGCAGCCATTCATAGTAATCATTTCATAATAATGATATCCAATTGATGTTTGGCAAGAACATCCACATCGTACTGATCCATTTGGTATAGTTGCTGTAGAAGTAACTATTCCCAAACAAGAACCTTGAGTTTGGCCAAATTGATTATTTACACATACATTTGGATATTGTTTAGTACAAGCTATACTACATGCACCAACTTGACATGCAAAAGCATTTGTATTACCAACGAATGTAGGTGTACATAAATATGAACCTGTATTACAACAAGTACATTGACATGAGTATGGACCACCAATCATTGGTGGATTAGTAGTTGTTGTAGTTGTTGTTGTAAGACATTTTCCAATGGCTTGACCGTTTGGAGGAGATACATTACATTGATAATATCGTGCTTTACAAGCTTCTAGACACGATGTATCAGTGCATTGTTGAGCATCGACTAAATCGGGTAATTGAGATGCTTGACATCCTTCACCAAAACAACACGAACATGAACATTGATATGAGTCGACTTGAACAATATTTAAAAGGCAAATAGAAAGGATCACTATTGATATAAGATACATGATATGAGAGTATTATTAGTCTTTGCCTTATGCTTTCTGAATGAGAAGCGCGAAACTGAAAAGTATCATATGTATTCACAGTAAGAAAATCTTCTTCAAACAAAAAAAAAAATAATTGAAAATTTGCTGTGGCAATTGTCAAGTAATGAAATAGAATTTGATCACTTGGTTTCTAAAAAAATCGATTCTTTGTCCTCAGAATAAAAGAAAAAATGTTTTTTTGATTAAAATTTTTCCTTCTTTTCATGATTCATGCCATATTCTATTTACTGATAATTAACTGCTTATCAACAATTCAAATAGGATTAAATTTTCCATGGAATGATGAACTTTCAAAGTACCGATTGTTGATGTTGTAATGTGCCATTACGCATATCTTTTGCTAGTCATATTGACTGAAAAGATGGTTATATACCCGTGAGAACCGCATTATCTGGAATACCAAGTATAAAACTCAAAACTATGACAACGAGAAATCAGATCATCACTAATATGTTTTTCTCAATAGCAATTGTTGTCTGTCTTGCACTGTTTAGTACATCATTTGCTTCTAAGTGTCCGAAAATTGTTACTCAGAAGAATTTTTCTGCTATTAAAGTAAATCGAATGTTTTCTTCATCAAGTAATAATACTTTCTCTCATATGTTATTTCTATATTTCTAAAATTTAGGCCTTTGGTACGAAATCAAATAAATAATATTATTTTTGAAATAGCAGCCAAATGTGAAAATGCGACCTGCACAGTCAATGATACTAGCACAGTTGGTGTATATAATTAAGCTATTACAGCATATGGCGGTTATTATTCTATTTGAGGCATTGTCAGAGTAAAAGATCCTTCAGACCCAGCTGCTCTGAAATTTATTGTTTTTTTAATCCTCGTAAGACTCTTTCTTTGCTTATTGTCTATCCTCAACTAATTGTTCCCTTTATTCTACACAGCTCGACAAGGTGATTATAATGTAATCGCAACAAATTGCAATGAATATGCACTTGTTTATGCTTGTGAATCTATATCTATTCTTAGTGATAAAATTGAATTTATTTAGCTTATTTCGTAACTTTTATTTATACCGTTAAGTAAATATTCTAAAAGGTTTTTGTACATTTTCTTTTTAAACCAAATGTTATTACAATCACGTATCAATGAACTAAAAAAGATTCTAAAAGATATGAAAACCAATGTACACGGTTTCAAACCAATTCGAGGACATTGCTCATAATTCTTTTTTTATAATTCTAATATAATGAAAAAGTTATCTTAGTCATGAATCGATTCGATGATTTCTTTTATTGTATAAACAGTTTCTTATTCTCACTGAAAACATTCATTTTTCGAGTCATGACAAGCATAGCTGTGTCAACAGGCCACTTTTTTCCGGTCTAGTCTGACCTCACCTGCAGGTCAAATCAGGCGAATTGATGTTTCTGGTTTTTCGAATCTATTATATTTCTAACTCTGGCATTAATTTATGATAGCAGTTTCAATTATTTATTTAATTTATTCCCATGAAGATGATAGAGTGACCGGTTCTTCCGGAAAAAGGCAAATTAAAACAAAGAGACAACCATCATAAAAATCTTTCGCATAATAAAGGCTTCAATTTTAAAAAAATGTGTGACCGTATCAGTACTGCTTCGCATAATCGGAAAAAAAATCACCCATCACAAAAAAAAACAACATGATAAGGCAAAGAACGAGGAGTTCAAGGAAAATATCGGGAATAAGAGAGAGGGTGATAACAACAGGGAAAGAAATTTACTATTTGACTATTCAATTTTGCAACAGGGTGTGGATATGGTCGAGAGACTGTTATATGGTTCGATTTAATCTTTTTTTCTTGTAAGAGTGCAGATGTATATGTGTGTGTCCTCGACACTAGTTATTTAGTTAATAAGTAAAGAAAAACAAAACGAAACGAATGACTAGAAATAGTAGAGGACGAAAAATAGATGAGAAAGAATTTCATATATACGTGGTGGAAAGAATAAGACTAGCAACGAGCGACATCACACGCTAACAGAGACAAATATGACACCCACACCCCAATTATAAATGGTGAAATTAGGGGACAATATCATTAACTTGTGCACCATTCCATGTTTGAGTGTGAGTGATTCAAGAACAATAACTCAGATTCACACCCACATCCACACCCACTCACACCTTGATGCCAATCTCATTTAGATTGAACTGACCAAGATTGATCTCAAGTTACTTTTTCTGATGAAAATAATTTTGAATTAGTTAATCGCGGGAACCATCTTTATGTACGTCGCTATCGTTATGATCCAAGACGTTTCGATCGTTCTCAACCACGTATTCATAAAGGTGGTAGTCTTGGCGTATGGTCGTGCTTAACAAATTATGGTTTAGGTGATTTAGTATTTTATAATAGTCGTCTTGATTCATCGGGATACATTAATATACTCGGTACACATTTAAAATTAGCATATAGTCTTTTTCCAAAACTTTATCGTGATCAAAAAAATATTTCAACAAGATAAAGCAAGACATCATGTATTAAGAATAACACAAGAATATATGAAAAAACGTCATATTACTACATTACAATGGCCGGCTAATTTGACTGATCTCAACTTGATCGAAAGCATATGGTTAATTGTGGACAAGAAAATGTTAAAATATTCATTTGAAAATGTTGATGATTTAAAAATAGCTATGACTACAACATGGAATGATATTTCGACTGATGTTATACAAAAACTTTATAAATCAATGAGAAATAATTTGAAAGAAGTTATAAAACGAAAAGGTTTACCTTGTCATTCATAGATTTCTGTTTTGTTATAGTTATATGATTTGAAAATAGGAAAAAATAATAGAAAATAAAGATAGAGTAACAGAAGTCTTATACTTATGGCACTGTAGTTGCTCATCTTTATCGAATCTGTCATATACAAAGGACAAAGATTATGGACTGTAAGAAGATATGTTACATAGATATGGTTATATATGCAAGACATGAGTAGATCAATATGATTTGTTCTTAACATCGGCGGGCCACCATTGTGGCAAAGTGTGGCAGTTGCCGCACCAAAAATTTTTATCCGTTATGGGTTTTCCTGTATGACTATTTTTTTTTCGATCCAATCTTTAATCGGAAGCCAGCAAAAAGAAAAATAAGACCAGAAGTGATTCCTGCTTTTCCATAGAGATATCCTCAGATTGGCCGGATTTACCCCTTTTTTCTGGAGCTGATATAGACATTGATTATTTATTTGCTCTTGCTTGGTTTTTATGGAATTTGAAAGCTTCTTCAGGATAGGTTTTAACTAAGGAAAGAAATATTGGCTAAAGCCTGATGTTTTCAAGTATATTTTATTCATACTCTATTCTTTGGATATTATGCTTTGCTATTGGTTTCAAAATCGGAAAGAACAAGTTCCATTAAGACATCTTGAACTTTAAGAAGGTAATGAAGTACTGTCCATAATTAATTGAAACATATACTATAAAAATCCTTTGAACATATGTTTAGTTATTGATTTATTTAAAATAACTTATATTCCATTTCGACGAATATATTCGTCATCTTCAAAGTGATGAACTCTCTATGATACATTCATATACAGATAGACAGGAGAAAAAAAGGAACTGAAAAGGATTAGTCCGCTTAATCATGACATACACCACTGAGTAAAGGGCAAATTGTGTTCTATTCTATTCTGTTGTGTTCCTTTTTTCTATCTGTCTATATAAACATTTATCATATAAAGTTCATCACTTTAAAGATGACGAATACATTTGTTGAAATGAAATATAAGTTATTTTAAGTAAGTCGGTAAATAAAAGTATGTCAAAGGATTTTATGCTATATGTTTTGATTAAGACTATTGTTTAGGGAAATATTTAGTCTTTTTTTTTCAGACTAATTCCGGCGAAATGTCTATCTGTAAAAATCCATTGACTAACTACTTCAAGAAATAAAATATCGTCGATAATGTTGAAGAAGTTAATGAAGTAGAAATTCAATCAAATTCAGTTGAAGAAACTGAAGGTCTTCGCATTAAACGATTTAAATCAGATGAATTGGCTGATTCCACAACACTTACTACCAACAATACTACTACTGCTTCCATTATTAGTTCAACAACAACACTATCCACAATATCATCATTATCGAACGAAAGAGACCCTTGCCATGACCCTGCAAAAAGCAAAAGATCATATACTATTAGGTCCATTTCAATCAAAAACAAAATTTCCAACTGTAAATGGTCGTCGTTTTCGTGCAGAATCGTACAACACTTATCCATGGCTAGAATATAGTTTAGAATTGAATCATGCATTCTGCTTTCCATGTCGCTTACGTAATGAACGTAAGCATGAGACTGCATTCACAGCTACTAGTTTTAATCAATGGAAAAATGGAACGCTACGATTAAATGATCATCAAGCAGCAAATTGTCATAAAGAATCTTTTGAAAGATGGAAAACAACGCTGCAAAATTATAATAATAATACAGATGTATTGAAATTATTGAATCAACAATATTCTAAACAAGCAACTGAAAATCGAACATATTTAAAAGAAATTATTCGGACAGTTCATTTTCTTGCACGTCAAGGAGTCAGTTGCAAGTTATGTGGATATCTTTAGATTTTAAATTAAAGATATACTGATTTGTTGTGTTCCTTGATCAAGTTATTTCTTCATATTTTAGTTCGTGGTCATCGCGAAAATGAAGACTCCAAAAACAAAGGTAATTTCTTAGAATTATTGCAATTAAGAAGTAATGATAATGAACTGATAAAGAGGAAGAAAGAAGAAATACAATTCACAGATTATAAAATACAAAATGAGTTGATTGAATTGATGGGCAAACAGGTATTGAATCGTATTGTACAAGAAATTCAACAAGCTAAATACTTTTCTATTATGATCGATGAAATAAATGACATTTCAAAATTAGAACAAGCATCTTTGGTAATTAGATATACTGATGACCAGTTTAATGTTCGTAAGTGATTCATGGGCTTCGAGAGAACAACAGAAATGACAGGTGAAGCATTGTTTGATTTATTATTAGAATGGTTGAAGAAATTGAATTTAGACGTGAAAAACATTGTTGCACAATCATATGATGGAGCCTCGGCAATGTGAGGCGAATATAAAGGTGTTGCAGTGCGCCTGAAAGAAGATGCTCTATGTGGTAAGAAACATAAAGAATAGAGACAATTTTTCTTTTTTTTCCTAAATCTATTATATTGCTCTCTTTATCATTCAAAGAAATTTACATACATCGCAACGGACATATATTGAACCTATGTCTAGTTGATGTTTCAGCTAGGGTTTCTTCGGTTAGAAATAATTTTGGAATTATTTCATCGTTATATAATTTGATTGAAAGTTCTGCCAAAAGGCATGTTATATTTGAAGAAATACAAGAGGAATCTGGATTACAATCTTTAACAATTAAACAGCTGTCAGATACAAGATGGACATGTAGTTGTGATTGCCTAAAAGTCGTCTTGATTAGATATGGACAAATTATTTCAACTTTTCAAGTAATGGAAGCACCAGAATTATATTTACTTCTTAATTCGATAGAATCATTTGACTTCATATATTTTCATTCCGCAGCAGAATGAGACATCACTTTGCCTACTTTGTGAGACCATGTTTCAAATTTTTTCGAACTAATTTATGATAGCGCAAAAATAACCTATCTTGTGCAGAATTTGACATCCTTTCTATTATTGTCCTTGGAAAAAAATAATGTGCTTTTTTTATGTGAAACCAGAAGCTTTTCCCACTAAGACAGACATTTTTCACATAATCTCTAAAAATAAAAGATATTTCGCGTATCTTTTCACAATTACTACCTTAGGCGAACTTTTTTTTTCTCAATCTTGACATGCGCCAACCTCAAGATTTGTCCATAGCACATGACCTTTTTTCCATCGACAAGCATTTGAGCGCTTGCATGAGTTTTACGCACATTTAAAGCAACTCATGCGCTGAACGTATGAAAGTCAGAGGAATGAGCTGTCGTTGGACAATCAATTAGGAAAAATAACGAAAGCAAAACTGTCCAAGACGAAAGAATGCTCCTCGATATTCCGGCTATCCGAGACTAATTATTCGCACAGATTTCATATAAGGCTTGCATACTAAAATATTTGTTACTTTTATTATAAATAGTTCGGTTTTGGATATAAAGCTGAAGAAAAAAAAAGCGCATTTAAAATATAATTAAATTCATTTCATGTATTACAATCGCTGTTTTCAGCGTTATGAGAAATTATGGAATTAAATTGAATGTTAATATCACTTGGTTACGAGTAAGATGGACTTGTATTATCAATTTGTGCAGTTCCTAATGCTTTTCAAATATTATTTCGTTAATGACCATGTTTTAACTGCTGAAATGATTCTTTGATAATCTATGAAGTATCTTTAAAAAATTAATCATTATTGTGTAAGCGTTTATCATGTTCTTTTATTGCATCTATACAGAAAAATGTACGTTAGTATGCTCCTCATCAGTTCCTAGATACTTTGAATTTCTGGAACCATAATTTTGTTTTTCAACATTGTATTTGAACTAGATGCATGTTCTATCAATCGAAATATTTGCTGGAGAAACTTTGTGTGTCCATTGAAAGCAAAGTCAAAGTTGCTAACATCAACACTAAGAGCAAATTAAATAAAACTTAGAATTACAGTTATTCACAACCTTATTTTTCACTCACTTCTAGGTCTGATACTATTGATTGAAATTTAGGAGCAACCATGTTAATTAGATCGTTTCTCTAAATCAGTAGTGGCACAATTGAATAACTAGAAACGAAAATGACTCACATCCTTCAGGACATCTATATCCAAGAAAAGACTGAAAATTTAGAAAAAAGACTACAGCACTAAAATACGTTACATGTGCTTGAACAAGAAGTCTAAGTGCATCTCAGCGCGTGAGTAAGACTGCCAAGTGATAAAACAAGAAATTCAAGCACTTGAGTTCTCAAAAAAAGCCTCAAGTCCTGATTCAAGATATGTCCATAGCGCATGACTTTCTTGTTCCAGATGCTCATGTATTTCATGCGCATACCACAAGCAAGTTTACTAGGATATGCATAGGTATTTTTTTGTATGGGTAGAAAATTTGAATATATATATGATAGATTTTGTAGTAGTTTTTGAATTTTTGAATCATTGAATAGGTTTTGTCTTTGATTGTCTAATGAAATTTTATTTCATTACCGAATAAAAAGTTTTATTTATAAATTATTTTTTTTACTTGAACGTTTCGGAAGTTCTACTGTTATGAGACACTAGAACTGTCAAAGTGTTGACGTAAAAAAAAATTAATTTATCAATAAAACTTCTTATTAAATAATAGAATAAAACTTCATTAAATAATCCAAGAATAAAAAATTATTTAATGATCCAAAAATAAAAAGTTGTCCTAAAACTTATAATAGTGAAGCAAATGAAGACCATTCCTTACCTTCAACATTATTCTCTCTTTTTTTTTCTTTTCTGATATGTCCTCAAGTTCTCTGCCTAGGTAACAAACACATTGAGTTTGGCATAAAAGCAGCACATTAAATGAATATAAATCATTTTTATTCTTCTCTAAACTGAACAAAGAAAGAGTTATCAATGTGTAAAAACGACATTGAATTATTAATGTGCGGCAATTTTGTGAGTGTTTTCAAATAAAAATTTTCTAGGGTTTACCTAAAGAATCTATAGAATTATCAAACATGTTTTTTTTTCAAATTTATAATGAAACTTTAATTTTTTTTGTTTTCTGCAGGAATAAAAGCAGCAGCAACAGATTATTAATCTGTTGCAAAATCAACAACAGCAGCAACACCAGACTATCCATCTGTTACAACAACAATAATAACAACAACAACAAAAAAACATTAAAATTTTTGTAAATTTTTTCTAAGATAAAAAGAAACAAAACGAATTTTCTTCTTCTTGTCTCTTAAAATGAAACGACGTGGAGTGGGTGTGGGGATTGAAGTGTATGGAAGTAATGAAGAGATGATCTACATTCACACTCAACTCAAGAAGATTGGATATGAGATTTTGTTTTCATAAATATAATAAAGTTATCTTAGTCATGAATTGAGACAGTGGCTTCTTGTATTAACTAGAGAATTTCTTATTCTCACTGGAAATATTCATTTCTCGAATCATGGAAAGTCAACAGTGTAACTTCTTATGTTAAATATAAATTCATATTTGATAAGAAAATCTCTGAAATACTGCTATCTATCAAGGTAAATTCTTTGGCATAATTCATCAATAGAGAAAAACAAAGTAAATAATAACAATTAGAAAAAAAAGCAAACAAATTTGTTCATGTTTTTGTTAAACCCATTCTCTTGGTTCTTTTAAAACTTTCATAAGTTTCATTTCCGGTGAATCAGCTTTGTAATCCCATGCATATTTCCATTTAGCAACCGGTGGTAATGACATAAGAATACTTTCAATGCGTGAACCAGGTGTTTGTAAGCCAAATTTAGTACCACGATCTAATACAAGATTAAATTCTGCATAACGTCCACGTCTTAATAGTTGCCAGTCACGTTCTTCTGTTGTATACGATCGTTGATAATTTGATTGTACTACAGGTATATAAGATGGGATAACTGTATTTGCACAATCTTTAACAAAGCTAAAGCATTCTTCTTGATTCGGTTGATTGAGATCATCAAAAAATATTCCACCAATACCACGACGTTCATTGTGACGAAAAGTTATATTAAAATAGTCATCACACCATTTTTTAAATTTGGGATAATAAGAATGATCATGTTTATCGCAAGCCTTTTTTAATGTTAAATGAAAATGTTTACAATCATTTTCGTTTAAATAATAAGGTGTCATATCAGTACCACTAAAAGAAAAGTATAGTTTTATATATTCATCTGAATTATCATGTTACGTTAATAATGAATAGGAAATAAAATAAAAAACTTACCCACCATACCACCAATGTACTTTTCCATCAGCATCAATTAATTCAAAATATCGATAATTAAAATGTAATGTTGGTACATATGGAT
>CAJNOL010000071.1:253610-304273 GCA_905250125.1 Rotaria sordida | reverse complement strand
ATCACAACACTATATCTTGTTTCTATCAAAAATTATTTGAAAAATACTCACTTCCGCCTTTTTTGAAATGAACATTAGTGTAGAAACTAATAAGAGAACCTCTTTCGATGCTACTTTCCGATTTTCATGACCTCTTGCCTATTGACACTACATAGTGTTCTAATAAAAACCCTAAACGGGTTTGGGTTCCTCTTCAGATTTGATCAAGCTATCGAATAGCATTAAAAATTCATTAGGTTACTCAAATCTCAATAGGAACCCAAATCTTGTTAAGATTTTTGTCAGAACATTATGTAGTATCATCATGAAAATTGGAAGGAGGCATCTGAAAAGGTTTACTCATAAGTTATCGATCATTAGTAGTTACAACAATCCTACAGATATTTATTTCTTTTGTGAACTAATATGTTTTTTTTTTCTTGCAGCTCAATCGTATACAAAACGAGCTTTAATCGTTAAAGGATTACGTCGACGACCGAAATATAGTTTTACTGCCATACATTACCGTTATTTTCATTACATGGTTCGTCTTGAAGAAGGCCCTGCACCTGGCAAAGAAGGTCTCTATGGACCTGAGTGGCCTGAATTAAATGATCGCCTTAATAAGCGATTAGACCGTTTGAATAATCGTAAATTATTAGGCACTATTGCATAGGAATTGTTTCTTTTTTCTTTTTCTTTTTTTGTTAATATACAAGTCGCCATTAGGACAGACAAAAAAAATTGTGTTTTTTTTCTTTTTTGTCTTAGATGAATCTTTGTTTTAAAAATGACATTTCATCGTTTAACGCTTCTTTCATCATTTATTGCTCGTTCGTCAAATTTTCTTATTCATTCTCATCAAGGTCGATTATTTAAATTCAATCCTAATCGTCAATTTTCATTGACATCAATTCGTTCACAACGTGGTGATCGTCCTACAATATTAAGAAATAATGCTGAAAAAACTCCTAAAGTAAAATTAACACTCACTGATCTTGGTAAACTTTTTCGTTTAGCACAACATGAAAAAAGTCGTATTTGTGGTGCTATTATACTCTTATTGATATCAAGTGGTGTTACTATGTCTGTACCATATATTCTTGGAAGAATTATTGATATGTTACAAACATATAAACATGATGAACTTCGTCGACGTTTAAAACAAACGACATTTTTTCTCATTGGAGTGTTTGGAATAGGTGCAATAGCTAATTTTGGTCGTGTTTATTTAATTTTAACAACATCACAACGTATTATAAAACGTATACGTGAACAATTATTTAATAGTATACTTCGAAAAGAAATAGCCTTTTTTGATAAAAAAAAAACAGGTGAATTAGTCAATCGTTTATCTTCGGATACAGAAGTTATGTCAAATGCTGTAACACAAAATATATCGGATGGTCTTCGAGCATTAACACAATCAGTTGCTGGTGTTGGTTTAATGCTTTATATAAGTCCACAATTAGCATTAGTTGGTTTAACGACTGTACCACCAGTAGCTGTTGGTGCAATTTTGTTTGGAAGATTTATTAAACAATTATCACGTAAAGTACAAGATGCACTTGCAAAAGCAACCGATGTTGCAGAAGAACGTTTTTCAAATATAAGAACAGGTTTGTTGAATGAATTATTAAAGAAAATCTTACTGATTTTTTCATATTTTATTTTAGTTAAATCATTTTCAAAAGAAGAACAAGAAATACAATTATATAATCAACGAATTAGTAATGTATTACAATTAAAATATACAGAATCATTAGCTTATGGACTTTTTTATGGTATGACTGGTTTATGTGGAAATATTATTGTATTAAGTGTTTTTTATTTTGGTGGTGTTTCAATGAGTCAAGAATCATTAACTATTGGAGATTTATCAAGTTTTTTATTATATGCATTTTATGTTAGTTTATAAAATTATTGTAATTAAAGTTTTGTGAAACACGATCTAAAAGGAGTGTTAAAGTATAGAGGTAAAAATTTAGATCTTTCACACATACTGTGATAGACGCTAATTACAGACTATCACAGGTCCTAGCCAGAGTTCATCATAGGCTATGACAGATGTTGTTGATTTGAAAATATAGACCGTCTATCAATTAATGTCTTGTGCTAATATTTAAACTACTTTCTTATTGTATTTCTTGAGGACTAAATAAAAGAATAGTAAAGAAATGTCTCCTAAAATAGATAGAATAAAGCAATCTTTCTATGATTATCATGAGCACCTTCATCGTGTTTCACATTTTAATCTCACAGAGATTGAGATAATAGTTTTTTTTTGTTAAAAAAACTATTTTAGGTTGGTGTATCTATATCCGGTATATTCTCTTTTCATCTTGAATTAATGAAAGGTGTTGGAGCAAGGTAGATAATCAAGATTTTTGAATTTTAAATATTTTATATTTTTATTTCTCTTTTTTAGTCAAGCAGTATGGTCAATTTTAAATGATGAACATAATGAAAAAATGATACTTTCAAGTCAAAGTCAACGTACAATTCATGGAGCACCATTAACATCAGCATTAATGCTTCACGATATAACATTTGATTCAATATCATTTTGTTATCCAACTCGCCCGGATGCACTTGTTCTTGATAATTTAACACTTCGTGTACCTGGTGGTCGAGTATTAGCTATATGTGGTAGTTCAGGTTCAGGAAAATCAACATTAGCTCAATTATTACTTCGTTTTTATGAACCACAATCAGGACAAATCCGTATTGGAAATATTCCTATTAATGATATGCCACTTCATTGGCTTCGCTCAAATATTGGTACTGTACCACAAGAACCCATTTTATTTTCATCATCAATTTATGATAATATTGCCTATGGATATCCAACTGTAGTAGAACATGTTCCAGAAAATGTTCTTAAAAATAAAGTTATACAAGCTGCTAATACAGCAAATGCAAGTGGATTTGTTGAACAATTACCTGAAAAATATGATACTAAAGTTGGTGAACGAGGAACAATGCTTTCTGGTAATATATATATATGATGTTCTTTTTGTTATACGAAGTATAAATTTTATTAAATGATTTCTTTTTTTTTGTAATTGTTTTAATTAGGTGGACAAAAACAACGTGTTGCATTAAGTCGAGCCATTTTACGTGATCCAAGTATTCTCGTTCTCGTATGTACTTTTCATTTAATTCTTTCTAATATTATATATAAATATACTTAAAGGATGAAGCAACATCGGCACTTGATGCTCAATCAGAATATTTAGTTCAAGAAGCTCTCGAAAAAATCATGGTCAATAGAACTGTTATTATAATAGCACATCGTTTATCAACAATAATCAAAGCTGATCAAATAGCTTTACTTGATAAAGGACGTATTGGTGAACAAGGTACATATGCCGAATTAATGAACATTGAAAATGGATTATTTCGAAATTTGGTTGCTACACAAACCATAGTTGATACAGATGTAGTAGAATAAAATTATTTCAATTTTTTTTTCTCACCGTTTGCTTTCCTAATGCACGATATCTCGTTAGGCTTTTTTTTCCCTTCAGATTTATTTTTTATTTGTTTGTTTATCATGTCTGCAATATCAGAAGTAAGCATAGATAAA
Organism: Rotaria sordida; assembly: GCA_905250125.1. NCBI lineage: Eukaryota > Metazoa > Rotifera > Eurotatoria > Philodinida > Philodinidae > Rotaria > Rotaria sordida. Next base: position 300,705 of record CAJNOL010000071.1, on the reverse strand, counting down.
TTAAAGAATTTTATTAAATTTTCTCTTCGAATTGATAATAGATCGGCGGTGATAAACAAACAGTTGAAGGATCACTTAATGCTACACATAATCGTTTAAAATGTTATATAAATGATCAAATAACTATACTTGATGATATGATGTAAATATATTTTCCGAAGAAATTCATTCATAAAGATAATTTATTGTTTTTTTTTCAATTTTAGGTCAACAATTGAATCATTTTATAAAACTGAAAAACATACACATGAGGTAATCATATTTAACATAAAAATTGAATGTTGTTGGTGTTGTTGTTTTTTTGTTTTTTATTTGGGTGTTTCATCAATAACTAACATATCTTATTATTATAGAGAATGCAAAGTAGCTTACAAAAATCACTTGAACATGCACAAAGCATGTCCTATCTTGGATCAAGGTATTCCGAGAGATCGAACACGAAAAAAAAAAATTTTGCTCTCCTTCTTCTTTTTAATTTATTGTATAAGAATGTAGTTGATTGCTTTGCTTTTCTATCAGAATTTACTGATGAACTTCTTTTTTTTTTTGTTAATTGATTTTGTTTTCATTTTTCAGTGTTATTGGTTCAACTTGGACAACAGCAGTAAAAGAATTACTTGAACATTATTCTCAACGTGAAGCATCATATCCTGTACTTAAACAAGTTACATTAGAAAATTTAAAAAAACTAAAAAATGAAAAAGTTGATGAACATAATAAAGTAAAAAAATATTTGTTTATTTTCTTGTTTTTAAATTTTTTCTTTTATTAAAAAATAGATTTTACTCTATGATGAAGAAATCATAAAAGAAATGGTTGATATTGAACGTCGTACAATAAAAACGAAACGTGCATATGATGATGTATGTGAACGTTTACGACAACATCTTAATTTAGCTAAAGAAAAAGAAAGTGGTATTAAACGATTACAACATAAAATTTTACCAAAAGTAAATATTCAATTTGTTTAATCTTTATAAACAAAGCAAAAACCACGAATAATTTATTTTAGAATGAATTAGATAAACTTGAAACGTCTGTTGTTGATACACGAAATATGTATATTTTACATGTTCAACAAATGAATTATGCATTAAAATTTTATATTGAACAATTTATTGTTGATTTAGATAAAGTATAAATTAATTTGATTAATTTATTTAATTTTTGTATTATTTTATTTAGTTACTTGTGTGTGATCTTTTTCCACAAATTGAACAAATACTCGATGATCTTGTTTATAGTGAATATAAACGTCTTCGTGAGACACTTCAACGTGCAATACATGCAGCTGTTGAAGTAATTAGAATATATTAATAATATAATCCTACTTTGTTTTTCTTTTTATCACATAGGATGGTGATGAACAAAAACGACGTTTATTACCTAAAACATTTCAAAATTATCCATTAATTCTTTTAACTCATCAAGTAAGATAAGAAGATTTTTATGTATTTATTATCAAGGTTTTCTTTTTTTGTATTTATTATTTAAGAGTGATCAGATTAATATTGAAGATAAACATCAAGGACAACTTACATCATGTTATACATCAGCCGTAAATGATTTACGTGATGCTGATCAACAAATTCAATTAGCATTAGAAAGTTCAGTACTTAGTGCACAACAGAATAAAGTATATACAAAGATATTTTCGAATAGACAGTGTAAAAGTTCTGCATTCAGTTTGTTTTTTTCAATATAGCATAATAACAACTCATCATGAAAACTCGATAATTTTCTTTTTGGAAACTGCGAAGTTATATAAAAATATTTTGTTTGAAATAATGATCGAAAGCGGAAAAGTTCTTTAGAAGAAAATCTTCATTCACTAAGAAAGATAGTCCTATTTTCCGTCTTGTATAGAATTTTATAGCACAACAATAGGACATTGTAAATTTGTAAAAATAAAATTTTCAATTTATTGGTTGAATTCGAAATCGACATTTTTCTAATAGCCTTTGCTAGCGATAAGTATTCATAACTAATAAGTGATTACGAAAAATAAGATTTTTTCCAGCAATCGGAATTAGTCAAAACCCCATATTTTATGTCCAAGTAGAGTTTAATGGGTCGTCTACATGAGTACGTCATTATGGGAAAATCAAGTTTTTTAATAGGGCTGTTTTCTATAGATAACGGAAGTGTTTTGACATCACTAGTCATGTATTTATAATATTTAATTAAACCATGTCCTTTTAAGTATGTGTTGTGGACACTTAGCATAATACATTGATAACATCAGTCAATTATACGCAATTATTCTTCTTGTGTAGAGCAATTCAAACGACATGTGAATACTGAATAGTGATGTATGAATTTAAATGTCTGAAAAAATAGAAAATGATAAGACAATGAGAAAAAAGATATAGCTCAAACTAACTACTTTTCTATTTATTCTTTTTGAAATCAAATCTTCACTTGCCCATGTTAAATTAGTAATAAGTTTCTGTATTATATTTATTTCTATTGGTTGAGGTCGATACGGATCACGTGTAGACAACTAGTGGTAGTTCTAAAGTTGGTTATGTTAGGGTTAAAACTTGTAAGCTTTCGATAAGTATTTTAAATGGAATATTTTTTGCACAGCTTAGTAATAGACTATTTACTCTTTCTACCACGAAAACTATCGAACTTTTATGAAGAGTTCTTGTCACGCTATACTAAAAAACAAAACTAATGCAGAACATTTGAATCATCCATTATATATCATTTTTATAATAACTTTTTTTTCTTGAATTAAATTAGGATTCGAGAATGGATACATCAAAAATTCGACTTAAACGAATGGAGGTTTGAAATATCTTTATACTCTATATCGATTTATATTGGTTTTTTTCTTTCTAGATGCGAAAATCAGTGGCTTCATTTATAATTGATACATTAGGTAAAAACAAATATATAATAGAAATTTTATATATATGATTAATATGAATTTCTATGTGTTTAGAAACATTAGTACCTAATATTAAAACAATACCAACGTCAAATCGTACTACATCGAAAATCATAGGTGGTCTAAGACCGTTTATTTCTGGTTCGAAAACGGTTAGGATTATTTAAAATTTTTGATTAAGTTGAAATTCATATCATCTTTAAATTTTAAGGATAATCAATGAAAATTGGATAAAACGGAAGTATTCTAGTCTATAATGATATTTAATATGAAATAGTCGAACATCATGTGATAATTTTATTAAATAGAAACATCCTATTTCCTTAAACTTTTTAAAAATTAGTCTCGAAAATAAAAAGAACTCAAAATCATCATGATATACTCGATACTCTTTGAACTAAATATTGAGTAGAATAAAAAAATTATAATTGATCTCATTTGCTATAATTCTCTTCTATTTCAATTCGATATCTAATTAAATTTTTTTTCTATGAAAATTTATGATATTCTCAACCTTCTATGATTTATTTATGTTATAATTAATTCTTTTAATAAGACTTTTTTCTTTTTACCTAGGAAAATCCAGTGGTCGATAATACAATATCAACTAGTCCAAATGAGGTATATCACTTTCAATAAAAATTATTAATTTTTAAAATGAAATTTTTCAAGAATGATACTTCACCAACAAATATAGTTTTAACACCAACATTTCCATGTCAAGCAATTGTCTTATACGATTTCGAAGGAGCAAATGAAGATGAAATGTCTGTACGAAAAGATGATAAAATATTTATAGAATCGAAACCCGAATATGAAGGTTGGCTTATTGCTAAAGGACGTGATAGATCAGGTCTTGTACCTGAAGCTTATGTGCAATTAATATCATCGACTGTAGTTCCATTAGATCAAGGTTTGTTTTTAATATTTTTTTCAATATTTATCTTCTATCCTTTTTTAAGGATCAACAAAAACAATTACTATGGGAACCATAATAGATAAATCACTTCAAAAGAAAAAAACATCAACAAATAATACAAATACGATAAGCTCATCACCATCAAAAGTAGACGATGATGCAGAATATTTTTCAGACGATTAACTTTATTCTTTTGTGTTTTTTTTTCTGTCCTATCTCGTCCGTTTGGCATGTGAACAATGCATAAAAAGAAAACAATAAAAATGATTTTTTTTTTGCTCTTAATAATAGTCACGTATTCAATATACATATCTATATAAATGATGAAGATAATGTGAGATACAAACATAGAGAAAGATATAGATTACAGATTAAGTTGAATTTAAAAAAAGAAAATGAATGGACAAGCACAAGATGTATTATATAAAGCTTTACCACAAGGTGTACCATTTGATAATTACCGACCACCAAATTGGGATGAGTTTTTTATGCTTAAAGTTTATTTAACAGGTTAGATAAAAAAATAATAATTCAGTTAGAATAAACAAAAACAAATTGTTGTGATTTTTCTAGCAAAAAAATCAAAAGATCCTCGAACAAAAATAGGTGCTGTTCTTGTGCGTGATCGACGTGATCTTATATCAGGATATAATGGAATACCTGAAGGTGAATATATGTGATTCAAACATATAATTTATTTTTTTAATTCTTTTTTTGTTGTTATTATTAGGAGTCCAAGATTTACCGAATCGATTTGAACGACCTACGAAATATATGTATTTTGAACATGCAGAACGTAATGCAATTTTTACAGCTGCACGACATGGAATACGAACTGAAGGAGCTACATTATATGTTCAAGCGTTACCTTGTGTAGATTGTGCTCGGTAAAAATTCCTTTCATTACTATTTTAAATCATTTTACAGTTTTTTTTCCAGTGCTATTATACAAAGTGGTATTAAAAAAATTTATGTTCATGAACAATTTTATAAATTAAGTACGATGATTAAACGAGAAAAATGGCTTGGTCATGATGATATAACAATGCAAATGTTTGATGAAGCTAATGTTGAATTAGTTATGTTAAATTTACCTCATTTAAAAGTTGATGCATATTTAGATGGACTTGTTTATCATTTTGGTTGTTAATAGTAACTTCTCTTTGTTTTTTGATAAAATAAATCAAAAATTAAAGATATAGGAAATACTTTTTTTGTTCTCATTAACAAAGAGTGGGTGTATCATCATGATATGCATGTTGCAATTTCTAAAAAAAGGTCATGATGAGTTACTTTGTCATTCTAATTAATTATCGAAATTGTCTGTAAAGTAAAACTCCGGAATCTAGTTGACAAGAATTTATGTCATTTATAGAATAACGAGAAATATTTCAGACGTAAACTGTAAATGTCTATGACATTTAATGCACTTCATAAATATATTCTTAATATATTGATTGATGATGATGGACATGTGACAGAAAATCTTCTTAACTTAACCCCTTTTGGCGTTGAAATGTGAAACTCACATGGGTCCATTAGCTTCGTGATAGATATTAGTACAAAATACATAGCATGAAAAGTCTCTAACAGACAATAATTAGTTTTTACGGATGATCAATCGTCAAAAAATGACTTCCGCATTTCGAACAGAAGTTTTTTTTTACTGGCGATCTAGTTTTTTGTTGATCTTGTTGCTATTCGTTCGTTATTTTTCTTTTTCATATTCTGTTGTTCTTAATTTAACATTGTTGTATATATCCATTATATCTATAGCAGATCTCAACACACTATTATATATCTTGATAAACTTACAAATAGTGATATTGATTATTTTCGAAAGGTATAACTTCATCAATTCACATTTTTTATATTGATCACGTGGCAAATCAATGCATTACTGTTCATTATCGTTGACACCTTGAGCTTTTCGCATGTTCTAGAACGGTCTAAGCCTTGTTTCTAATGACATGCATCACCTTTTTTATTTTTGTTACTAAGAACTGTTGGAAAGAAGTCTAATGTCTATTGTTTTTAGTTGCTAAGATCTATAATGGCGATGAGTGGACAGACGCAAAACTTTGATTTGACTCTTACAATCACTATTTTCTTCGGAAATGTAGGTGAGTGTCACAAAACCTTATCATCTTTGTGTCGACACTTGCATGTCTTATCCAAGATTCAGTCAACCGGATATAAATTAGTTAGTACGGACGTAATTAATAATAGCAACACTTATGAGTCTTCAACGAGAGGAAGTCGGTAGCAAAATACAAATAAAATAGTATTAATCTATGTTCAAGAAATAGAATGAATATTAGTTATACTTTGGGTCATAGTAGAGAAAGTTGTTTTCATTATATGTGATATTAGTTTATTGAATGAAAGAAGAAAAAAGGAAAATACCGTCTATTGGAAACAAATATACTTCTGAAATATGAACTTTGTTTGTTGTCACATTAAAAATGAATATTTACAATCAAGTAGATGCGTTTGAAAAGTAATGAAAAAATGAAGAATCAATATTAACTTATTATAGAAAAATAGTATTGTGAACCAAAGTATTATAAGATGATTTTCTATATTAATTTTCCTTTATTTGTTTAATAAATTCTATACAAGAAAAATAAAAAAAATATCTTATTATTTATTCAGTCTATTTTTATGAATGCATAACTACGCCACCACTAGTGTCACCTGGAATTGGGAATGACGGAACGGAAGTGTTTTCCATAACAGCTGCTTTTTCCTCTCTTAAGGCACGACTTTGTGATTTAGCTAAAATAGGATTATTTAATGTTGAATTAAATGTTCCACGAAGAACAGTGTCTTCAAAAAGTGGTGATAACTAAAAATAAAGAGAACATAAGGTAATTTTGAGTATGTATTTATTTTGTTCATTTCTTACTTCATAATCAGCTGGACCGGGCATTTTAGGAACATCATGATAAAAACGAGGAGCACGTACAGGTGCATAACCATGTGTATGTGAATTAATAAAACTATCATATGCACCTGGTCCAGGCGTATCACTTGATATTTCACCAGCAAATGTTCGTTTGGCAGCACTTAGAAATTGACTATGCCGTTGACGAGCATTTTGTGAACGTGGTGATTTTCGATGTTGAGATATTAATGCATGATAAGCACGTGGAACATCATATGCTGTTGGACCAGGTATATCCTTTGAAAGTAATAAAAAAGCAAAAATATAATGCAGGAAAATCAATAAAATAAAATTTTTACTTCAATAAGAGGTTCTCTAGCAGAACTAGAAATAAAATTGGCTGATGGATGTTCAGTTTTTGATTTAAATGGTTGACTTTTAATATCATAACTACTAGGACCTTTGATTTTTGATGAATAATTTATTATTATTATAATTCAAAAAAAAACAAAGTATGAGATTCTACCTGGTGTATTATAATCATCTTTGCGTGTTATAGGTAATTTACGCATTGAAGTAACATTAAATGGTGGTTTTTTTCCACCTTCAACAACTGCTCGTCGTAAATTTTCATCAGCAAAACCAGGTATACGATATTGACCAGGACCTGGTACACTTGCTGATTTATAATCAAATGAAATAAATCGAGCTGCTGTTTGATTAAATGGTGTTCGTTTAAAACTTGTTGGTTTTGTTAGAATAGCATTAAATGCTGTTACGACTTGATCATTATAGCTTGCAGGACCGGGAGCGTCAGATGTAAAACTATAAAAACGCTATTCAAAAAAAAAAAACAACAATTAAAGATTATTTTTATTTCAATTAAGGATGTCTTTTGTTTTTTTGAAATTACTTTTGTTTGTGAACCAAATGGTGGTCGTTCAAAATCAATGCCTGTTATTTCAGTATTTGATGGTTGAGGATCAAGGTCACGTTTTATTGAATATCGACCAGGTCCGGGAAGACTCTAGATATTAAATAAATTCGAAAAAAAAGAAAAATTTCTGTTTTCTTTTCTTTGTTATTGTTTATCATTACCTCTTTAGTCACTGTTTTGAGCATAACATCAGGATATCGTGGCACTTGTAATTCTGGTCGTCTATCCAATGTTTTCATATTCATATGTTGAACTTCAAGTTTAACTGAATTATTTGGATCATATTCACCTGGACCAGGACCTGATTTTCCAGAAAAATCTGTACGTTTACTTGAATATTTACCAAAATGAATACCATGATAAAATCTAGATGAATCATTTTCTACCTAAATGTTTTATTTTTTCATATAAAAACACAATTAAATCATAAAAGAAACATACCGATACTGATGCATTATAAAAAGCAGGACCTAAACTGTCATCTCGATCAGGTGGATGTTGTGGAATAAGTTTTCCTACATCATCTTCTTCAAAACCGTAAGCATATTTTGGATCAGGAATTGAAGGAGGTAATGATTTACGATTATATGCAAACGTATGCTGACGTGGATGCTATTTATGTAGAAAAAGAAAAAAACATAAATTATGAATGCCGGATATTAATCAAAAAAATATTTTAATGATGGCTTGCTTTGATATTATCAACGGTAACTGAACGAGGTGATTGGCTTGTATTGAATTCATAAGTACCGGGTCCTAAGAATATGTTTATTAATCTTGTTTATGTTAATAGAATATACCTGGTGTTTCATCGATAGATTTCTGATCAAAACGACTTGCTCTATTGGCTATGGTACTTCCTCCCTCAAAGAAAACAATTTATTGAAAATATTTAATAAAAGAATAATAACAATAATAATAACAATAATAATAAAGAAAAAAGCAAGAAGTAGCTAAATCAATCGTATGATGATTATCACCTGAGATTGTCTATTGAATAATATCCTGAATTAGAGAAACAAAAAAAAAAAGAAAGATCAATAATCGTTTTCTTTTTTTGTAAACATTGAACAAAACACTGTCTATAGCAGTTTACCTATTTGGTTTCTTTGAATATACTATTTATTTCATTATCTGAGACTTATACGCGTGAATGTGTTGGCATGAAATCATCATCATTAATAAGCAAACTATGAGCGAAAAGAACAAGTTGATGTCAGGCAACATCAGTTTTTAAAAAAGTATTTTCATTATTTTTATACTTTCTTCAATATTGTATTCATCAATATTCTCATTATTTTAAAAATACTTTGACATGAAATATAGGAAAAAAACATTAAAAAAAGCATGAAAATTTCTCTTGAGTATATATAGAAAGCTGCGTGTAAAGAATTACCAATATATTTCAAAAAAAAATTAATAGATATCATTATGACAGACTCATATATTGAAAAAACAATAATTATGTTTATTATTTGATTAATGATTGTACGTGTTGTGCTTTCTAAATTTTATATATTGAAAGAGTCTCTTCTTTTTTTGTTTTTGTTAATACATTAAGCCAGATTTTCAAAGGAAGAAAACAGTAGATCAAACGATGCAGAAAATTATTCGCTCTATTTACCAATTTAAGCATTTAGAATATTTGAGTTCATCTTTATGTGAGAACAGGTAGTTAGGAAAAAAAAAGAAATCCTGTGCGGATGTGTCCTTGGATACCAGCTAAAATGATTAATCGGTGTATTCTAATGATTAATTACGAATCAACCTCCTCCTCCAATGAATATGCAGGAATAAACAGATCATGGTCTGTCTCTATTCCTCGCTCTCTCTCTTTCTGTCTCTGTCTCTGCCTCTCTTTCTTCCTTTTTTTTTCGCCCTTTCGCTTTTTTTTATAAGACGGAAATTTGAAGAAACAACTCACTCATATTCTTCTTTCACACATTCCTTATTATCAGTGCCGTGAACACGCAGAACATATACGATTCTGGTCTATTCTATAATATCTTAATCAATAATAATGTTTAAAACAATAATTATAATTCAATATATCTTGATCTTTCTTGTTAAATTAAACCATGGAAGATCACATAAAATTGAGGAGTCATCATCTTCTCCAGCAACTATATTTATTAAACCAAAAGCAAATGTAATGCGTCAAGTTAATCCATTGAAACTTTTATTTACTGTGGTTCATATTCCACACAGTTCAAGTTATTCTATTGAATGGAATTTACCATTTTTAAAAACCATGTTACTTGAAAGTTCATATGTTACCGATGAAGATAAAGCTTATTTTATAACGAAATTTATTAAACATTTGAATGATTATGCTAATTGGTCAGAAGAAAAACATTATGAATTAGAACGATTTACTGAAAAATATTTTAATATATACAAATCGCCGGATATGTTTTTACCATTTATCGATTGCCCTGCTTTAACTTATGGTCTTATGGATGAAATGATTAATGAACTTCAACCAAATGTTGATGAACATAAACGAGCAGCAATGCGTGCAAAAGCAGTCGAACGTTTATGCGAATGAAACTAAAGTTTTTTTTATTTATAAATAAAACATCCATTATAATGGTATGTGAAAGCGTATTTTATGTACTTATAAAAAACCAAATTTACATTTATTGCTTATCTATTCATCGTGACTATAAGCTTTCTTTTTTATTCAAAACTTGAAATGAAATAAATAAAACATCAAGATAAAGCTATTTTCATTTAAAAAAAAAGAAAATTAACTAATACCATCGATCAATGTTGTTTGATTTTAGAAGAAGAGAATATAAATATCAAGCTATTCTTTTGTTTTTTGTTTAGACATTCATCCTCCTATACACATGATGATCATCGTCTTTTTAACGATAAACAATTTTTTTCCTATCATTATAATGTTCATTAGAAAAGAAAACTTGTAAAATGAGTGAAGCTATTCATTTTCATGTTCTTCTTTTTCTTTGTCAGACAAGCTTAAAAAAAAACCTTTATAAGTTATTCCATCTTACTTTTATTGTTGGCGACAGAACATGTCGAATATCATAGTAACCTGGACCAGGATTGTCATAATTGGAAAATATATCACCACGATTGGAAAGTGATAAAAATGGTGCATAACTTTCTATTTAGATTTTACATGAATCAAAAGATTATTTTTGTGTAATGATAAAAAAAACCAAACCTTCAGAATTTTTTTTCCTTCGATGATCATAAGTACCCGGTCCAACATGATCTGGTGTACAACCAACCTTAAGGTGAAGTGAACGTGGTGCTCGATCATACATCTAAGAATAATTCAATTGCCCTTCAAATGTTCTAGATTTTGAATACAACAATATTAAGAAACAACAATTGGAATAATCATCAATAGTATTAATGTTCAAAATTGTGTAGTCTATTCGATATGAGAATGACTTCAAATCTACAGTATGCTTACATCAAATATCAGAAAATTTTGTTTTTTTTTCTTTTTTGTATGAAAAACATTTGTCGTCAGCATTCAATTGGTTTATATTCAATTATATATAACAAAAAAAAAAAAAGATTCTTTTACTTCACAACGTAATAAACGACTTTTATAGATTACAACTTTGAAATAATGTAATATTCTGTTTAAAAATTTATTGGATCATTTTATAAAGAGTAGAAATTTATTTTTAAAACTTTTATAAATATTATTTTACGTTCATAAGAAAACTTAACTCGACAATATTAAAAATTTATATTTATGACATAAATATCTGAATAAAAGAAAAACATCCTACGACAAGAACCATTATGATAAAAGTGAACTGATGAATAAATGATCTATGAGAATATCTAAATAATAAAATACACATTGTGAAGAATATTTTATTTCAAGTGCACTTATAACGATACTAACCAAGAAAGAACACTTTCGACAGTGCACGCTAATGTTTTTATTTTCCCCAGTTATTTGTCAACTGTCAAAACTAGAGTTTTTTTGTGATTGATTAACTGTAATAAGCAATTAATTTAAATTAATTTCATGGAAAAGTTTTATTTCTGTTCTTCTTCATTTCATAATATGTAATCTTCAAAAATGACTCGTTTTTCCTATTGGTTGATTTAAATCGAAATAACAATCTTTTTTTTTCTTGTATTAACAATGTACTCTATTCTTTTCATCATTTGGTACTTTAAAAAATGCTATAAGTGTTTTTTTTTTCTTTTATTTGAATAAATGTCACATTAGATTTTTCAAAAAATTTATTTATGGAAAGTAAAACTTGACTCAAATTTTTGAACGCATAATGCAAAAGTTCTGTATTAGTTTTGTTTTTAGTATAACATGAAAACAACTCGATATAGAGATTCTATACATTTCTTGTTTGAAAAAGTAAAACTACTACAAAAAAACTGCGTAAAAATATCTTGTTCAAAAATATTTACTGAAGGCTGATAACCACAGGCTTCATAGGAAATAGTTCTTTTTTTTAAATATTTGATTTTTCCTCTACAATATTCAATGAAGTTTTCCCCATAGGGTCTCATATTCTATTTTATACAATGTATTTTTGTAGAGCACTTAGTAAACTGTAATTTGAAATAGAGCATAGGGTTTCCCTGAAGATAAACAGCAGACTCCATAAGACTTCAGCATATATTAAATGCTATAGTTCAAAGACTTCTTAATATTTTATAACTATTTATGAAGTTTCAACAGACATTATGAAACTGTATAATTGAAGTCTCTGCTGTTTCTTACTTGGGCTTTACTAATTTTGATTGTTGAAAAAAATCTTATTTTTTGGAATCATTTATAACTTGTAAACACGTTTCTCTGACAAAGACTGTTAGAAAAATGTCGATTTCGAATTCAACCAATAATTTGAAAATTTTGTTTTTATCTGCTTACAATGTCCTATCATCGTTCTACAAAACCCGATAGAAAATGAAAAATAAGACTAACTTTCTTAGTGAATAGAACTTCTCTTCTAAACTCCAAAAGCTTGCAGATGACTTTTTCAGTCAAACATGTTCTAAAAACTTTTCAGCCTTCAACAAGTATTTTGAATGAAATATTTTTAGATAGCTTTTGTATTAGAGACTTTACTCTTTTGAACAAAAAAAAACTATCAAATCTCTATGTCGAGTTGTCGTCACGTTATATTGAAAACACAACCAATGCCAAACTTTTGCACCATACTCTAACTTAATAATAATACAAATTGTTGATATTTTTAGCACAAAATAATTAGATTTCCTTTTAACAAATTTTAAAAGCTTTCATTAAAAAAATATCAGGGGTAATTTCACTTTTTTAACTTCAATTATTTTCTATTAGCAAACATTTCCAAACATTCAAATTCATTTTTTTAAATTATCTTTTTGTTTTACTGAATAATGATCGCCATTCTTCATACGACTACACTACTTACGTGTACAGTTTAGCCTAAGGATCATCCATAAAGAAAGTCCAGGTAACAATCGCATTTTTTGACCCTGCTTGCCTCTTGAACATCCAGTGTAAAAAAAAAACATTTTCAAAAAAAGGATGTGAATGTGAATGTGTCTTACCTTAACCTTCACTCACACCCTTCACACCCCAAAGACAAAACATACATTCAATAAACAACAAACAAAAATCCAATCTGTTGCAAATTTTTTGCTTTTTTTAAATACATTATTTTTTTATTGAGCAGAAAACAGTAAAAAATAAAAATAAAAATGAAGTGCAATACAAATGGCACTCGAAAATCTAACAATGTTCATATTACTACTTCAGAAAATCACTAGCTTGTCTATGTAGCATAATCTTCAATTATTTCAACACTATATTAATATTCAACAGATTCATTCAGTTCATGTTCAAGTTAAGACTATTCTCTTCAAAACGAGCTCAGCTTTGAAATTCTGTTGAAAATTGTGTGAAAAAAAGGAAAATATTCGTAGTAAATATCTGACCGTCCTTAATGGATGATCGTCTCCTACTTGGCTTGAGTACTTTCACCGTGAGACATCTATTATTTTTATTAGTGTTGTGTATTATGAAATCTTCTGTACTTATCAAAGTAAATTTTTAATGAAATAAACAAATATTTGTTTTTCAAACAGAAAATAACAAAAAATCATATGATATTAACATGCAAAAATAATTTTTTCTTAAAATAAATTCTTGAAATTCTATTCGTGTTTTTAAAAATTACTTCTATAAATAATTATTATCTAAAAATTCTCTACTTACATTGTTATAATCTAACCAGCAAAATCCAAGACTAACCCTATTGTTTCAAACAATCAAAGTTTTGTTTTTTCATCATAATTGTACTTTGAATTACATTGTCATAACAACACATTTATTTATTTCTAATGCATAAATAACTTAAATAAAACTTGACATATCTATTCTTATTGGATAATCAATAAGTCAATCGAATATTGTCTCATTATCTATTTCATTCCATTCGTTGCTTCATATACCCTGTACTACATACCACCTCTCCTCTTTTTCTTATTTTTCGCTTTTCTTATTTTTGTATTTATATCATAAATAACACCTAGGTGCATTCATATGTTCTATTTTTCATCTTCATTATTATTCAAAAGATGTTTTTGAAATTCCAGATAAACAATCTTAAATATGCACTGAAGGAAAATATATACGATATAGAACGAACTATTAATTTTTTGTTATTTTTGATCAAAAAAATTTAATTTAATCATGTCGAATCATCATGATGATGAACCGTTATTTCCAATTGAAATAGGTGAACATAGATATCCATTAAATGATACTCAACAAACATTAAATAATGATAATAATTTAACAATAATCGATACTGATGATGATAATCGATTTGTTGTTAATGATACAGGTGCTGATTCATCTCAAACCAAGTAAAAGAAAAAATAACTATAGAATAAAATATGTTTTATAAATACAAGAAAATATTTTTAGTGAAGTTGAAACAGTACAAATAACAGAAAATACTGTTAATCCACAGGGTGAACGAGTTTCACCACATGATTTTCAATTATTAAAAGTATTAGGTAAAGGTGGTTATGGAAAAGTAAGAAAGAAAATTTTTTTTTAATGAAATATTCAATATCATTTCATTGTTTTATTTTGTTTTTTATTAAGGTTTTTCAAGTCAAAAAAGTATGTGGTAGTCATCAAGGTGAAATATTTGCTATGAAAGTTCTTAAAAAAGCCACGTATGTTTTATTTATTATTTATGATTTATTAGATTTGTTTTTTTTTTTCGATAGAATTGTTCGAAATGCAAAAGATACTGCTCACACAAAAGCTGAAAGAAATATTCTTGAATGTGTTAAAGTAAATAATTTAATTTTTCTTTTTTGTTTGATATCATTGTCAATATATTATTTTTATGAAACACGATCTACGAAGAGTATTGAAATTTAAGAATAAAAAGTTCGGTTTAATGTAAAAAGTTCGAAAAAAAAGCATCTCGAACAGTTTGTAGCATTTGATATCAATGGGATAATCGAACAGCATATGTTTGTAATTGATATTCTATTCTAAAAATTCATGACAATAAAGTCACGAAGTAGAAAACTCGTGAAACGTTTAACAAGTAAAGATCATTTGCTTGTCCTAACTAACACTAAAAATCTCTGTAGGAGATCGCCAAGACTTATTTCATTTTGATCAAATAGCAATTGGAATGAACGAATTTGTGGTTGAAGCGTAACAGGTGTTTTTTTATTCTTCTTTTCAACTGTCAGTATTTGTTGACGACAAAAAGTTCTTTCTTCTGATAATCAAATACATGATTTACATGTAACTAATTACGTGATAATAGAACAAGAGGACATCTTTCGAAATTTTTAACTATTCGAAGTTCAAGCTTTTTACAGGAATTCAAAACTTTGATCTTCATCATAGACTGTATATCAATAACGTCTCTTTATACTACTCCCTGAGTGTATTTCTAAGTGATTAAGTAAAAGGATGGTGAAGGAATGCGTGTCAAATTAGTTAGTATAAAATAATCTCCCTGCGATTAGTAAGAGCAGCTATATCATGTTTCGCATTTCAATCACACAGGAATTGCACTAACAATTTTGCTTTGTAGTGTCCATTCATTGTCGATCTAATTTATGCATTCCAAACGGGTGGTAAATTATATTTAATACTTGAATATTTATCGGGTGGAGAATTATTTATGCAACTTGAAAGAGAAGGAATATTTATGGATGATATGGCTTGGTATGATAAATATTTATGTACTATGAAATAAATAAAATAAGTTTTTTTTTTTTGTAGTTTTTATTTATCGGAGATTCTATTGGGATTAGAGCATTTACATAAACAAGGAATTATTTACAGGTTAGTGAAATTGTGATTTGTCTTTAATTAATGTTTGTTTTGTTTTTTACTTTTAGAGGTGAGTGTTTTGAAAGAAAGAGAATCATAGGTTCAGTTTTTTGATTTTTTTTTAAAGATCTTAAACCAGAAAATATTCTACTAGATGCTCAAGGTAAATTTTTTCGATTATTATTTTTTTTTGTCACTTGATAAATATATAAGGATTCTTTTAAGGTCATGTTAAATTAACTGATTTCGGTTTATGTAAAGAATCAATATATGAAGGTGGACAGACAAATACATTTTGTGGTACGATTGAATATATGGCACCAGAAATATTAACAAGAAGTGGTCATGGCAAAGCAGTTGATTGGTTTGTTGATTTAGAAAAGAAAACTAATAAATTTTTTTATTCTTATTCGATTTTTTTTTCTAGGTGGTCATTTGGTGCACTTATGTATGATATGTTAACGGGTGCTGTAAGTTGTTAAATTTATTTCCGTTTGATCCCATATTATCATTCAGAATTTTATTATATTTCATTTAGCCACCATTCACAGCCGATGATCGAAAACGTACAATGGATAAAATTATTAAAGCAAAATTAGTTATACCAGCATATTTAACTATCGATGCAAGAGAACTTATTCGAAATGTAAGATATTATAGAATTCGATTTATTAAATAGAAAATTTATGTTTGTGAAAAATTCTTTATTGTCGAATTTTGAACAATAATTTGTATATCAAAAGATAAAATATCAATGGAAATGTATTAACGAAATAGAAATTGAGATACATTTGTTTTTGAATAATTTTCGATGAGAAATTTTATCTGAGAATTATGCAATAATATTCAAGATTTGTAAAATCAACATTCGAATAAGTAAGATCATCACATATTCTCATAATTTTCTTTATATGACACACAAACTCAAGAAAAATAGTAATTCATAAAAGTTGTGTAACATTTCAATACTTTTGCCTAATTTCCACTGGAATTGTCACAATGAAAAAGATTGTCGAAAGTTTTGTTTACCGATAAGTCATAGTGAAATGAAGCGAGAATATCAGTGGAACTCAATAACTTTGATGATTTGTCCACTTTCCTGAATGAACTTTGACAATCTCTTTATTGCCAAAACGTCAGAGTCTACTGTACTGGAACAGAAGATAGTAAGAAGTTCATTCTATTTTTTTGTTCGATAGAGTGTGATTTCTATTTTAACAAAGTAGTTTTCGTCGATTGCTATTTGTGCACTAACTACAAGATCAGTTGGAACTCCTTGGAAACTCTTGGAAGACATTCTGTTAATCTCTTCAATTTAGCTTGTGCTTTGCCGCAATGAAAATCATTTTCTTGGCTAAGATGTAACCTTCTTATCAATTGTTCGAAAACCTAATCATTAATTATATCTCTTTTCCACAAACAATTAGAACAAGATTGACTAAGACAGATAAAACTCTTCCAGGATTAGAAGAATATGTAGAAAAAGTTGGCTTAAATGTTTGCTCGAAATCAATTCTAGAATTCTTTTGTTTGCCGTTAAAAAGCTTAACTAATCTGCTTTGTTCAAAGTTTCGACAACATCAATACGATTTTATCACAAATACATATGCAGCATTCGGCGAATTTTGCCATTTTAAAATAAAGATCACATTCTATCAAAAAAATTTAAAAAAAAATGAGTTTTCTATCATCCTCTGTTCCATGTTGCAATTGAGTCTATTCATTTAAAATTATTTCATATGATTTCTATACCATTGAAAACTTTTCAGCATTAATTCAAAGGTAAATTTTTAGTATTTGAACTATTAGAATTATTAAAACTCATAGTTTATAACCATCCGAAATGATATCACTGATAAGATTTGTTCTTAGAATTGAGGTTTATTTATCAAACGCTTCACATCTATGTTGTTGTTTTTTTTATCTCGAAATAGATTAAAATTTTGTAAACAGTACTCATTTAACTTTACTCACATAAGAAAAATTTTAAACAATATTTTACACCTTTGTTTTATACTAACAACTACAAACATTTTCATAATTGTTGAGCGAAAAGCAAGGAGATAGTGACTCCTCCAATCTTAAAAAATTTTCGTTTTTCTTCAGCATTTTATTGTTTTTTTTTTTCTACTCACCAATTCCCAAAAAATGGTTTGCCTCCTCTCACGAAGAAAAATCCTTCAAAAAATTTCTCGCTGTCAAAATAAGAGAAACTGCTTTTTTTCGAACATATATATTTAAAGAGATTAAGAAATCATTTCGAAAACATTTTAGAACAACTGAACCCGGGCATAAGCATATTGAAAGAGTCATATATTGAATGGTAACAGAAATAAAAAGAAAACAACAGTTGCACTATTCTCTATTGCCAAATAAATCACATAACTTGTGCACAAAAGAAAAACTTTTCTATAATCAATAATTTCTCTCAAACCACATGGACCCACATGGGTAGATTCTGTACGTCTGCTCGAGACGCTCCTTTCGACAAGCTGTTAGCATAATCCCTATAGGATTAAAACATGAAACACGATGCAGATGCTGTACTTAATTACAGAAAGATTGTTTTATTCAATCTATTTTGAGACACATTTCTTCACCAGCATTAGCCAGAAATGTAATAGGAAAATAGTTTGTATATTATAACTAGACATGATTGATATACAATCGAAGGTCATATATCAATAACATCTGTGACGCGGGTGGAGAAGCGTTTCTAAGGCGTCTGTAATGGGTCTAAATTTCTATCTCTACACTCCAACACTCCTTTTTAGAACGTGAATTCATATTTGTTAATGTTTGTTTTTTGTTGATTATTATACGATGTTATGATTGAAATTATTTAATAAATTTTAGTTACTTCGTCGACAAGTTAGTCATCGACTTGGTAGTGGTTCAGAAGATGCTGAAGCAATTAAAGTAATAAAAATAAAATTTTTATTGATTATAAAAAAAAAACAATAACAAACAATTTCGTTATAGAATCATTCATTTTTTCGTCATCTTAATTGGGCAGATGTCTATGCTAAACGATATGATCCACCATATAAACCTATTCTTAAAAGTGATGATGATGTTAGTCAATTTGATACAAAATTTACAAAACAAACACCCGTTGATTCACCCGATGATAATATGTTAAGTGAAAGTGCTAATCAAGTTTTTCTTGTATGTTTTATCATTAAATAAAAAATTTTTTTCTACATAAATTTAATCTTTTTATTTTAGGGTTTTACTTATGTTGCTCCATCAATAATTGATGATATGAGTCGATTACATTATTCATTAAATACTGGACATCGATCACCAAGAAAACTCTTAGCACCTGATACAGCTTCTCAAACGTAGGATTAAATTTTTCTTTTTTCAATTAGAATTTTAGAAAATTAAATATAAATAAACTTTTTTTTTTCTTCTAAGGTTTCATTTCAAAATGTCCGGATCAAATGGTGTAATTGATCCAGTAGGTGCAGCATCAGTTGAAGCTATGGATACAAGTGATGTTTCAAATCCCATATCATCATCATCTTCATCTCGATTTACAGTCAAACCATTGACAAATATCAAACAACAACCAAACAAATCAATGAGTCCAGGTATGATATTATCTTTTGTTGGTTTTTGTTGTTGGTAATGAACTATAAATAATGTTTTCTTTTTTTAACAGAAAAACCGATGTTTTATATATAAGAACTATATTAAAAAGGTTCTTTCATCTCATGTGGGTGTTTATTCAAATGCTTTTGAGTTATTGTTTTATTTTATAAAAAAAAAATAGTGATATAGTTATATACATAGAAGAAAAAAAAACTAATAGATTGAATATAACATTAAGCTAAATTTCTTTTTTTTTCTTTCTTTTAGTTAATCCCGGTCCTCCTCAATGATCATCCAAAGTAAAATAAAAATTTTAATAAATTAAATTATTTATTTTTATGTTTGTTTTTTTAGTCGGTATAATTAAATCGATCGATTGATGAAACTGAGTTTTCTTTACTTTGCTTTCCTTATTATTTTTTTTTCCGAGAACCGAAAAGATTGTTATCACTGTTGTTCTTTTCTTTTTCTTTGTTACTCTTTGCTCCCTATTGTTATTTTTGGCACGCTATATATTTCTATCTCCACTTATATTCATTCACTTTTTCTTCCAGATGCTGTAATTCTTGTTTACTGTTATGGTGATGACAACAAAAAGTCATATTTTTTTTCTTTTGGTCTTAATATTATTCCTAAAACAAAATACCTATGAAATATACCTTTAATTATTATTGTATGCGTGCTCATTTGTTTTCTTTTTTTTTCATTCTTTCTTTTTTCTTGTTTTCTTAGTAACAAGAATATCAAGTGATGATCTTATTTCGTCTATTTATTTTCGAATGAAATATTTGACAAATATTTACAGATAAAAATATTCAAAAAAGCAAAACAAAACAAAACAAAACATTGAAATAGTTAGAAAATAGTCAAGAATAAAGTTATTGTAATGATAAATAATGATGAACAGATGTTTGATGAGCTGAGCTAAATATACAAAAAAAATGTAATTTGTTAGAATTGTATGTTTAAAGATAAAAAATGACGAAAATCGACTGATAAAATTAACTCGGTAATATTACTTGTTGTGAGTTAAGCACAGGATAGATTATAATTAACATCACGATAAAAAAAAAATTGAAATATCTCAGCATCGGTTTAATTAAATAGGATGGATAGAAGTTTATTTTTTTATATAGATAAGATAAGCAAATATGACAATGCAGCACAGATGTCCATCGTGACTGAAAAACTGTTGCGGTCATAGAAGAGACAGGACTACTGCGTCGCTGCTGTTGTAAACATCTCTACTATGGTGGCACAACAGTTGAACTTTGATAGATTACGAACGTGAAAAACTATCATATATAAAACATTTATTAAGAAAAAGCTAAAAATTATATATATGCTCTTGCTCTTTTGAAATATCCTTTTCTGGATATACATCAAAATTAGCTATCAAATGTTGTAGTTATTCGTTAATTTCTTCATATAGAGTGTGGGTATGATGAGTCTTCCCTTCACAGACGCCAATATCCACACACGCAAACCCACATCCTATCGAACCTTAGATAACAATGCATGTACAGCTTATTATTTATTCTGTTCAAAACTTCTTTGACAGACTCAACTGTCGGTGTACTTTCTTCTATGAAGTATTATTGCTGAAATTATGAAAGCAATTTTATCTGTTATCAAATAAGAAAAATATCTATATCATATTTCATAAGTAATTTTCAATTGTCATCTAATAGAATAATGAGAAAAAATCAAAATGAACTATATTTATGCACATACAAAAAAATTTGCAAAATTATTTAGAAATGTATCCAACTCAAACTCTGGCTCGGTATTCTGGAACTATCCAATCAGTTCAGAGTATCGGATATTTACTCAAACGTTTCTTGAGGTATATAGGCAATTATGAAAGCACCCTAAGGTTTGGTTCGAGCTCGGGTATCTTTGAACGTTGTTGATTTCGTATAGTATGCCTGCAAGGTCGTTTTGATTTGTTATTATGATTCTACTAGATGACAATTGAAAATTATCTATCAAACGCTTCATATGTATTTGTTAGAATACATACAACAACATATCGATTGCATCGATCGCCTTGACAACATTCAACACATGCCCAATCTTCATACCAATTGCGTGTACAAACCGTAGCAAGACCATAGAGAACTAATACAAGAAAAAAACAACAATTCTCAGACTTAATTATCGAATATAAGATACTTACGTTGAGTGCATGAGTCACGTGTATCACATCCTTTTGAAATATAATAACGACGTTCAGCACGAGGTGTCCTAAAATATATAAATGAATTTTGTTTAATACAAAAAAAAAATTATTGAAAATTATATTTTTACCATTCATGAGGTGTTGTCCAAAGAATAAGAGAAGCACATGTATCTTCTTTTCGATCACACATACGAACCGTTTTTATACATTTATCATTATTTCCTTCTTGTTGTTCACATACATAACATTCGAGACCATTGACTAAAAAAATTCATGCCAATGTTAGAGAAAGAAAACAAATGTTTTAATATACTTGAATGAAAACTGATTAGTACAACAAGAAGAATCAATACAATAGACATTGAACAAAAGAATTTAAAAAAAAAAAAGAATAAAATCAAATAATCAAAACTATTTCTTGAAATCAATAAAATTGATCGATAATAAATTCTAACAATAAAGACAAAAGACTATTTTTCTATTGTGTTAACCTTTTTTCGATCGCTATGACCTATACACAAATAAAGGACAAAGACTTACAATCATAAATGTACTAGGCGACATCTGTATCATATTCAGTGCGAATATCTATTGTTCGCTTTGCGAAATGAATCGATATGTTTAACAGTATTCGACAAATTTGTTTGAAATGAAAAATATAAAAACTTTGATTAAGAATGATATCTATAAAGTTGAGATAGAATACTATTCAATTTGCAAATTAAGAATTTCTGGCAGTAGTTGGATTTGTCATTTGACAATTGCTGTTCAAATAGTTACTTTTTTGACATGAGATTCAAAATGAAAGTCTGATGGTGATGTTCACATCGAAATTTAGTATATTTATCCATCGTTTGCAATGAATCATAGTTCTAAATAAGTGTCGTTGACGAGTAATGGTCACGAATTTTAAGCAGAAACAGATTACTAAGAAAAAAAATCATGAAAATTTAGTTTTCTTTCGCAAGAAATTATTCTAGAAAAGAATCCTCTAGTTTATTTACAAGAATGAAATCTTTCGATTTCAGAATTCGTCTTGAAGCTACAGAACATATATGCATTTACTAGTACATTTCTTTGCTTTATTTAATCTAAATTCTTCTATAGAAGATTTAGGGTAGACTTATGCTGTCGGTACCGCTATCAATAAAATAAATAAACAAGCAGAATCTGTTCAATACTCTAATTCATGCAATGAAAATTGTTTAGATTTCGTTTTCTCTATTGAATTTTTAAATATCATATTCTAGAGCATTCAGCATCACTCCTATCGTACGTCATAAAAAGCCTTCTCATTATCAACCGTTTGAGAAACAAATTAATTATTTATATAATTTATTTGGTTCAATGTTATTTTTCTATCAATAAAAAAAACCGAGAAAACTGTATATTATCATGTCTATATGAGAACTCGATCATCAGAACTTAATTGTCTTGTTAATAATGTAAAATAATAGTTTACATTCGATGAGATTGTTATGAGACACAAGTTTTTCTCTTTGTGTCTACTTTCGTACGTTGATATAGTTATTTTCAAATTTCAAATTTTGAATTTTTTTTTCGTACAATAATTATATTTCATGGAAGAATGAATATTGAAGTTGAGTTTCACAAGAAAAAGCTAGAAATCAGTAACATCGAAATAGGCTTATGTTGAAGTAAACAGACAGTTATATGATGAAAAATTAATATATTTTTTATTTTTGACATGATTTTGTATGACAGATTATTATTGATAATCATAGCTATCATGTAAAAATGAATTTATTTTTTTGTCATCAACTTTTTATTATGTTTGATATTATATAAAAAATAAAAATAATAGAAAACTAATACATTGTCTGGTTGAGTAACTCGATTATCATAAATATTTAAAGAAAAACAAAAAGAACTTCATTATATTTTTATTTGATTTCTATAAAACTTTTCTGTTTTACATGCAAATTTTTTTTTACCTATTGATTGTAAAAGCTGTACGATAATTCTTCTCAAATTTAATATAATACCGGTTAAATTCGAGTCGATTTTCATTTTTAATTGAAGTCTTAATACTATGTTTCACTATTGAAAAAAACAATATTCATTCAAAGATTATCTTCTCTTTGATAGCATTCTTTGTATACAATCTAATTTTTAAACATAAACAGCTATATATTTAAATGTTTGACAAAACAAATATCTCTGAAAGTATTTTTAGTTGAAGGCTTTTCATCTAATCTTTGACTCGAATCAAATAAGACATGGAAAAATCATGAGCAAACATTAAAAGCAAAGCCACGCATTAGATTTGTATGCAATTACAATTTTGGTTTGTGCAGAATGTGATATTAAATTATTAGATTTTCTTCAGATAGTAATGATCAGATTTATAACGGTTTGCTAATGAATTTTTAACATCCATAATAAAATACTGGAAGCTTATTTGATGATATCTTAACGATCATGAATTTATAATTTCGAAAGAAAAATGAAAACGAAAAAACCAAATGTTCTTCAAAGTTGATGTTTTTTTTTCAAGCTACTGCTGTTGCTTACACATGTTTCTTTCTGTGTAGAATAGTAGAAATTATTTTTTTTTATTAATTAAAGTAAACAAATACTTGAAAACCTTTATATTTTTCCATAGGAGTTCTTTTCGCCTAGCATGATTCTTAATCAAGATAGGCATTAATGCTGTGAATATGACATTTTAAAATGTTTCGTTCTTTTATATTTGTCATATGTCAACAACTATAACGTAAATGTATAATTTTGTTTTTCTTTTTCAGTTGTTAACGACACAGGCAATTCTTCTTTCAAACTTTTAAATAAATGTAATTTATCTTTTATTTTTATTGTATCATAATTATTTAAAAACATATAGTGCTACGCTAGTCATCTAGAAATTAGTTTTCTTTTTTTTTTTAATGAAAATATTCATCTGAGACAATTGAAATTGTTAAGTTCCATTAAATAAAGAGGTTGCAAAGGATTTTCTCATATTTCATACTGCCTTAGATGAATGTATTTATAGACAAGCACTTAAACCATAAAAAAAACTACAAAAAATCATGAGTACTCATCAGTAGCACTGGTGCTCGGATCTAACTACGGTAATAGAGTATTCGTCTTGTAATATTATGCGTTTATTGTGTACTCTAGTGGTTTATGTAAAACGTTATTCATAATCGTATATTTTGTTTATTATTGTTGAACTTCATCCGTTTTATTTAAGTATAAAATTAACAATGAAAATCAGAGATAAGATTAGTTTTGAAAGTCAGAAGTAATAATTTGACTTCAGAGTTTCTGTATAAAGGATCAAAATAAACTTTCTATTTTTAGAAAGTCGAGTAATAGTAAATAAAAACATGTATTCAGAAAAGTACATCAGTGAATAGAAATGAGTAATGAATTATTCTCAAGGAAATTGAAAAAATCTATAACAAATAGTCTTAATTATTACTAACAATCGAATTGATATTTTTAAATTGATGAATATCTTTTAGTTAGTATAGGAAAAACAATAAAAATTAAATTATTCATCTATAGTGTGATTAATATGTCATTATAATAGATAATTGCAATCGATTCGTACTACAAGTTACTAGCCGTCTCTAAAGTAGAAGAATATTTTAATCTTAAATTAGGAAAGAAAATCGACCGAGTTATGATTTATTCGTTTAAGCAAATATTCAATTTCACTCGAAAGGTAAACAGTTGAAAATGAAAAAATTATTTTTCCTTTCTTTAAATAATCATATTTCATTTAATTACAATATTCTTCTTTATTATATTAATTCAATCGATTTTGCACGTTAGGTTTTTGCTAAATCTATTGTGAAAAAATAAGAATGAGTACTACATTGATAACTCATACTTGCATTTGTAAGTAAATCTGTAACAAATAACTCGAATGAGTACTCACTGGATGAATGTTATCACTAGAGCCTGTCAAGTCCAAAATTTTCGGATCCGGAGTTAGGTTTGATTAACAGAAAAATTTCAGGCATCACCTCGAGCGATTCCTGTTCCGTATCCGAGAGCAACCTGACAGGTTCTAGCTTCCACTAGGATGGACAAACTCTATTTGTTATTTGTTTTTCTTTAGTATATTCGTGAAATAATTCGATAAAACTATTCATTCTACTCTTGGGACAATGTTCTATGAAACTGATTAACTTACAAAGGAACCTCTCTGGATGTCAAATTGCTTTTCGACTGAGACAATGTTCATTTGATGAGTACTAGTGAGTAATAAGAAAAATCTAGAATGGTTTGGTTTTTCGAGCCTTTATTCTTGAGATACCGAGATTATATTGGATTTTTCAACGAAAAGCTCTGGTTTCTCTCAGTTCAAACTTTTAAGTTTCGGTTTCAAACTTTGCACGAACAAAGTTCTTAATGAGATTAGTTCATTGGAAAAGTTGTAACTTTTCTAGTATCTTCTATCCTGTGAGATATTCAATATTCAAAATTCTTTCATGTGTAAAAGTAAATTTTGTTTATATATTTACATCTTCAGAAATGAAACACTAGAAAAGCTAAAGCTTGCACAATCAATTAATACCATTGAGAACTTTGTTTGTGCAAAGTTTGAGATCAAAACTCGAAAGTCGATATCCCACGTGACCTGAGAAGGATCATAGTTTTTTGTTGAACAACCAAGTAAAATTTCGATATCTCAAGAACGAAAGCCCAGAAAATGTTGTCTCGATCGAAAAGCAATTTGATACCTCAATAGGTTCCCTCGTTGGATCTTTTCATTAAATTTTTGATTCTGTATTTCTAACTTTACTTTATATGAACAAAAAATAGAATAATATTGGAGTATGAAAAGAACTTTTTTGTAGTTTTTTTTTCATAAAAAAGATTGATTGTTAATTCATTTATATTTTATATAAATTTTCAGCAGTTCATTTGTTGATTTCTTTTTATGACGCATTTAAGACGATTCTAACTGATTCTTTTTCTTTAACTATTTTATCGCTACTTGTTTCCAAGGAACGAGTGCAGAAAAAACTTAGCAACACATGTAATTTCACAAGTCGCACATGTGTTTTTTTTTTCATTTTATATTTTTACTTTGTTAATTATTTTCTTTTTATATTTTCTCTATATATGAGATTTTCACCAACATATTCAAGCTTATGAAAACTAAAGCTGTATTTTACATCCAATTTACACAATACATATACTCTGTTCAGTCTTTTAGATCCATTAGAAATACATTATTTTCATTATGGGAGGTTGCGCTACACGTCCACGAGCAGTTGTACGTCCATCAGTTGTAAGATTTATTCCTGAGGAGTCATCAATAAGTACTGATCGAAAAAATCTTGAATCATATTACTTATTTTGGCTTGATAGTACGGTAAGATCACCTGAATTTATAGAAACTCAAGATGAATTACGTGCCATAATAAATTACATGAAAATATTCGAATCAAATGAAGAATGTGAAAAAGAATTTAAAAAAATTAAAAATGGTAAAATATTTTTAATTGTCAATTGTGTTCAAGGTTTATTATTGTTACCCAATATTCATGATCATCAAAAATTACATTCTATTTACATGTATCATAATCACGATAATGTTGACATGAATCAAGCAACAAATCAATATAATAAGGTATTGTTTAGTTCATTCGATTGATTTAAAACAATTATGTTTTTTTTTTGTTAGATTAGAGGAATATATGATTCGCTCTCTACAGTTAAACGATATTTAGAAGATGATATCAAAATGCATACAGATCTTGATGATCCAATGATAATTGATATTGCTACTGATAACAATAATTTAGAATATCGAGAACGATTTATTTTATTTTTAAAAATAGTTAATGTTAATGCAAAAGATATTTATGATAGTCGAATTCGAAAACGTTTAATTGAAACTTATAAGAAATACTATGAAAATAATGATAGTGAAGTAAGTTTTATCGAAGAATTTTCTATTTCATATAAACCTGAAAAAGCTACATTATGGTATATACGTGGATCTTGTTTACATCGTTTACTTTCTCGTGCATTTATTGAACAAGATATGAATGTACTTGTTGATATGTATTCATTTATTGTGGATATCAATCAAAATATAAAAAATCAAAGTATAAATCAATCATCAACATTACGTGTATATCGTGGTCAATTTATATCAAATGAAACATTATCTCTATTAAAAAATAATATTAATCAAATAATAACAATGCAATGTTTCTTTTGTGCTCAAACATCACGTGATGAAATTCTTAATGTTCTTCAAAGTATTGAACCAATAGATAAAACTACCAAACGTATACTATTCGAAATCGATGCATTACAAGATTATATATTTGTTGATAATAATCAAACATCTACATCAAAGACAATTCTCTTTGTACTTGGTGCAGTATTCAAAATAATTGATGTTACTGACACAACAGTTATATTATCTCAATGTACTACAATTTTAAATGGTAATTATGATTTAGTAAATGAATCACCTTTAATTATTCGAGGTATACTTACCTATTTACAAAATGGTACTATTGAAGCTATTGAATATTTTAAAAAACTCTTAGTTGATGAATCTGAAACTGACTTAGCAACAAAATCATCTATTTATGGACAATTAGGATATTTAGAAAAACAATTAGGTAATTACAATGCAGCAACCAGTATGTATGAAAAAGCAATGCATAATGGAATAATGCAATTTAGTGTTTATCTTTTTTATCTTGATCAAGCAGCTCAATATTATGCTAATGTACTTAATAATTGGGAAAAAGCAAAGAGTTTATGGATACAAAAACTTAATATTCAAAATACTTTTCTATCAGAAGAAGATAAAATACAAACGTATGAAAATTTAGCACGTGCTACATTTGAAACTAAGCAATATGCTAAAACAGTTGAGTATACATTAGCAGCAATTGAAAATTTACCAAGTGATCATCCTCATATTTCATTTCTTCAACAACAATTAGAATGCGCTAAAAAGAAATTATCGGAACATACTACACATTGATTGAACATGTTTTTTTTCTTTTTCATTGATGTATCTTCAATAAAAAGTCTCAAAGACAATTTTTTTTTGTATAAGTCACTATAGTTATATTTTATCTTAATTGATGGATTTATATCATAGAAAATAAAATTAAAGAAAAAGAGATATTTGAATTTTAGAAAATATCTACAAAAATCTTTATAGTTTCTTTGTTCAAATTCTTACATATTGAAAACCTATTTCTAAATCATTTCAAACATTCATGTACAGGATGGATCATGAACAGCACTACGATAAAAATATGAAATATCCCTAGGCCGGTTTAATCAACTGGACTGAGTAGAAGTTTATTCAAAGTTTTTTTTTTCATACGGATAAAGTAAGTAGATACTACTATGAAGTGTGATTTTTAGTATCATGAAAGCAATTTTACTGGATATCAGATATATTGATGTATACAGAGCACAAATTTTCTTAAATACTTAGTTTAAAAGTGAACATTTTCAAAATTTGCAGTTGTATGTTTTATTTATGGAGCACTAAAAACTCCAATAAATCTGTTTGAATAAGAATTTCTGAAAATCAAGACATCCAAAACCAGCTTTCTGGCATCTATTTGAATCTTTTTGGAAATGATTTTATTTGATAGAACAAAATGAGATGTTTCCGATCTTTTTATGATCTTTCCAAAAAGCTTCAAATGGATTTCAGAAAACTGGTTTTGATGATCTTGGTTTTCCATATATCCTCATTCAAGCAATTTTATTAGAGTTTTTAGATCTACAAATCTCGATAGAGAATTCTTCTAGCTTCTCAAATGTTTTCTCAGATTCTTTCTAGCTATTACTAGTGAGAAGAAAACTCAAAAATACGACTACTCTAAACTTTTATCCACTATTAGATGTGCATCAATATAGTATCATTCATACGGTTTGCTTTGACTTCTTATTTTCTTAGATGAGAACTGAAAGTTATCTAGGAAACACTTCATATGTATGTATTTACGCTACGCATATGAAAAAAATACTTTAAATAAGCTTCTACCATTAAGCAAAAAATCAGCTGATTCGAGCAAACCAAAGCAGAGATATTTAAATTTTTTTATCGTAGTATTATTTATGGTTCACCCGGCATATGTGATTTGCAATGGTTAATTTATAGACTAAAGTGTGTATGAAAAAACTTCAACGAACAGAATAGAAATCAAAACTATGAAATCTATAGTAACATGAAAGTAATAATCTTCTGCTAATTGGAAATCTTCATTTTAAAATGTTATACGTTTTAAAGCCAAATTGATGATTATTGGTTGAACGTGAATGAGAAAAATTTGAGTATATTCTAAAAAATATGAAAACACGATGAGTTTATAATATGAGGTGAAATTCTCATGAATCGCATTCAATGAAAGCAAAAACAAAAATCTCTGATTCGTACGGTTTAAAACATTATTTTTATTGATCATATCTTTTGAATTTTTTCGATTTCATTTCCTATCGATTTACTTTTATTAACCTTTTGATTATATCCAACAATTCATATTAATTCTTGATGACTAAACCATCTATGACAACAAATATAGTAATCATATTAATAGAAAAAAAAAATACGTTCAATCACTACGTCATATCTTTTTCTTTATCTACAATGTAAACATTTTCTAATTGAATTTTCTATTCGCTTTCAAAATATAAATACCGATTTCAATTATTATATCGATACTAGATCATATAAGGAAATACGATTAGTTACTGAATAAATATCTGAAAATATTGAACGCCACTTTCAATAACACCATGATGATGATGATGAAAATTCCATCATCAAATGAAATATGCCTGTCTAAACAAAAATAAATATTATAAACAAAATGCATCAACATGATATCCTATTATAATACGATCTAATCAATGTGAAGTCATTCTAACAGTAAGAATATCATGTAACAATAATGTGTCATATATATAATTGTATTAAAAGCAATATCAATAAAGAAAGTTTTTCTTTGATATTCGAGATACTTATTCACATGAAGTTTTTTTGTTTATCAATTATTGTTGTTGTTGTTCAATATTATTTCATATTCCTTTCATATATTGTATAAGCGAATGAAATATACAAACAAATATTGTAGCTAAAGCATGAATAACAGTCATATAGATAAAAAAAACCTATTTTGTAGACATATACATCAAAATCAAGATTCTCTAAAGTCAATGAATCTATGAAATAATCAAATAAGTAAATACATTTTACTTATTAAATATTGATTATCAATGAAAAACAATAAGTTAGTTCTGTGTAACAAACATAACATTGTAGAATAGTAAATTACAATGCATGACATTGGTACTGTAAATTGAGTGATTGATAGAGCTCGTCGAGTTGGTACCGAAGATTTTGAACTCTGACAGACTAGAATCTTTTAAGAAATGTGTACAATGTGCTAATTGTTGAATATAAAAACTCGGACAAAAGCACCTCGTATCTTAAATTTTAATCAATCCAATTCGGTTCCCAAAAATGTTCAATAAATCGGATTTAAGAATTTTGAACCCTCTGAACTCTGGTAACTGAGTAAACTCATCCATAACTGTAGTAAATAATGTCAATTGATTTTATTTATACTAGTAAGATAATCTTGTCGAAGTTTCTTTTGTTTATTTTGACTTGATTGATTGATAAAGATGAATGTTTAACAAGTATTCAGATAAGTTGTAACATGAAGAATTCAAAATATATTTTTCTATGTAAAATAGTATCGATTCGATTAATTTATGATGAAATTCGGATATATACTATCGAATTCAATTGGCAAATAGCTTCATAATAAATGAAATTGTCAAAGAAAAAAAAAAGGATGATAATCAATGATATAAAGCAATAATTCATGTTCAAATGAACACTCAAGAATAGATTATCAATAATTATCCAAACTTTCGGATTCATTCAAGCATTAACTAAATATCGATAGTTGAAAAAGACAGTAGTATGTTCTAAAGTGACAAAATCTAGGTCGGATTCTGCTCGACATTCCATGATCAAAGTCATACGATGATTTTCTCGCATCAATAAATAGCATATAGAATGAGAACATCATCATCTTGTATGAGAGTATGTATCATATTCATACTTTTCTATTAATAATATATGTACCATCAATACATTGTTGGTCGTCTGTTATCAATAATAAGTAAAAACTTTGCACGCAAATAATATGGAAAAAAAAAGTACTATTGACGACTTATAAGATAAAATACAAGGACGAACGGAAATGAACTTGATGACATTTATTGCTCAACATGATATTTAAAAGAAAACAATGAAATGATTTACTATTATTTGAAGAATAAATATACATATTTGATTTTTCTAAGATTCAGTGAATTGAATTACAACAATATTTTCCAATTATTATATCAAGACTTTGAATTACACTTTTATATTAGTTTTATTAAATTATCTTTTCAATATTTTGTTAATTATAAAAAAAATTCCACAAAGACTTCCTTTTAAAATCTTATCAAATCAAACTCAATCAACTTCATATTATCTCGTTTGATATTCATTCACTTGATATATTTTTAAATATATGTCATTAAAAATAACTAGCAAACCCAGTCGGGTACAATGTAAATATAATATGTCAATTTATTCTTCTTCTTTTTTGTCTGTCTTTGAAAGCAAATAAAATATATTTACATTCAAATGTAATAATGTTTGACGAATTATGTTCAAGGATACAAAATAAAGTATATCATAATAATTAGTTAAAGAGTAGAGGTGTATTTTTAAGAAGAATTAGAAGAAGACTTATATATAGATATTTATATATTTAACGTCACATGTCAAGCTGTTTCAATGATAAATGACATGCGTCATCACTGTCACGTAATATAGAATATATGTTATACCCTGGCAGTTGCACATACTAAGCGATTTCTTTAGACTAGAAGACTCGAAGATCACGCTATGAATAGCTCGAGGTTATTTCTTTATACTCTTATACATATACACAATGTATATTCAATGATCTTTTTCTTATCTCTTTTCCCTTTCTTCTCTTTTTTTTCTCTGGGAAACAGATATGCGTAATCATCACCCTCAGGAAAGAAAAATAACTATTTCTTTATACGTTAAAGATATACAGTCAGAATACCACCAGTACATCTCATATTAAAAACCACACAGTTGTTTCTATACAAGTTACGATGCACACGTCGTCATTACTATTCTTTGCTATCGTTTTGATCATAGCATTGTATACTTTACCAACAGCTGGTAAAGCTGTGAAAAAACCTGCAGCAGCAGCAGCAGCAACAACAACAACACCTGCACCACCAGCAAAAGCTCCTGCGAAATCTCCTCAAAAAGCACCAGCAGCTAAATCTCCTTCTAAAGTTGCTAAGAAAAAGAAGAAACCTGGAAAAAAAAGGTATAAATTCTATATACTATATTTTAATATTGAAAACAAAAAACATTCTCACTATAATCCAGATTTCTTGTTTTCTTTAAACATAAGAATCTATTAATCTATTTTATTTCTTCAACACATAGTTCTATTTATCTGATCTCGGATTAGATTTCATGAACAATGTTTTTTCTTTTCCTAGAAATAGATCAGGTTTCTTTGACTATTGTAGATTATTAATAGAAAACTCTTGAAGATTATTAGAAAAATGTTTGTTGTATAAGATTATTTGACATTGTTGTTGTTTTCTTTTTATCAATAACTCTTTTAAAATGAAAACAATTTTATTAGATTATAAATCGTTTATTTCATTCTAAAATTTATTGTTTTGTTTTTTTACATCGAAAATATTCTATTTTATTTTTAGTGGTAAACCTAAAACAGGTTCTTGGACAGTGCCAAATGCTGATCAAAAGAAATTATTTAATGATGTAAGTATATCATATTCTTATATTATCTTTAATAAAATTTATTCTATTGTTTAGTATAAAGCTATTTTACGTACAAAACTTCTTGCTCGAAAACATAATATATCTGCAACATATCAATTAGAACCAGCTAAACATGGTTCCCAAGAGCTTGATAAAACAACTTTACATCATTATTTAGTAAGAAAGAAAAAAATAAACTGAAAGAATAAAGATTAAATTCTTATATTTTTAGATCAAATTACCCGATTCGAAATATGCTCATGCTATTATTGGTATAAATAAAGATTCAAAAAAACCTGCACCAATTGATGAAAATAATGCTTCGATTCGTCGTACAATTTATGATAATCTCGCAGCAGCTGAAATCTGAAGAACTATATATATATCTTGGCTATAAAAGCAAAAAAAAAGAAAAACAGTGACATCCTTCTATTCTTCCCTGTGTGCGCTTTTTTTTTCCTTATTTCCACATATACACATCATATTTTCTCTTTTCTTGCGTTTTGACACACTCGAATTAGAATCGTTGTTGGCTCCCTTTTTTTTTTTGCGCTCTGGCTTGTGTGTTCGAAGAAGAAGAAGAAGAAGATGGAAAAGAAGAAGAAAAACCGAGAAATGAGCATTGTGTTAATGCAAGTAGAGAGAAAACGACTTTTTTTTCTGTGCGGCAGTGCCATAAGAAAAGAATCCTGATGTTGTTACATGCAGAAAAAAAATGGGAGAGAAAAAAAAACTTCCTAATATGATGATGGGAAAATCATTTGTTGATCAAGAGAATATTATAAGGTATTGTTGAATGACATTAAAATGATATTCATAGAAAATATCTAAAGGTAAGATATATATGTATATACATTGATAAACACGGGTTGTTATTTTTTATTTTAAATTTTTTATTCGTTGGTTTTCTTAATTTGACAGATCAACAAATAATAAGTATCAGAGACAAATGGCAACGGAAACCACTAGTCAGGAAATGGATGGGAGGGCATCTATAGCTCGAGAAAACAAAAAAAAAGAGTATGCGAATGGTGACGAAGATATTAGATCTGCAAGTCAAATAATGATGCTTAAAGATGCATTGATAATTTTTCTATCATAAAACGTAGTTATTTAGTATTTGATAGCAATCAACAATAAATACATTTATCATTGAAAATATATTATGATGAAAAGGTAAAAGTACTTATTCAACTAGATATTTGTTTTTATACTTTATTAAATGATATATATAATAATGAAACATAGAATTAGTAATATATAGAATAAGATAATTAAAACTAAAGCCTATTATCTTCGTTATTTCTATGCCTATAAACATATATATTATTTTAATTTAAAAAAAAAAGTGGATATTTGTTATGCTCTCAATCGTGTGAAAGAAAACGATGTTGAATTAGGTGTTAATTGTTTGCACATATATACACACTTGGGTAGGAATGATGTTTTTCTTTTTTTTTTTTTGTTTTTTGTTGTCAATCTCGTCTTCATCATTTTGGACAATTCTTGAACGTTGTTAAACTATTTTCCGTCGTCGTGATCGTTTCATATATAACCAGCAATAGTACATAATCGGAACTACTTAAAACAAATTAACATTTTTTTTTCTCTTTTTTCCAGTCTTATTCGTCGTTTTCTCTTATGTTCTCTATCGCACTTTCTGGCCAAGTCGAATTCGATTAGGATCTGAACGTTGACTACATAGACCCGTTTTTTTAATTTTAGCACGAACAGGCTATCCATCCTCGGAGAATAGTTCGCCGCCGTTGCCGCCGTCCCCACCACTACCACCACCCGTTGTCATCATCACTGTTTTTTTTTCCCACGCCTGCTGATTTCTTCTTAGCCATTGTAGAATAAAAGCAAGAGAATGATATTATTTTTTGGTTCTTACGTTGTAAATATATAGTAAGCTGAGTCAATGAAACATATGTGTGTGACCATTCTATTCCGACAGAGTAGCGATGCTGCGTTGTTATTACTTTCTACTTCTGCATCATTTATTAATTTTTTATTAATGACCCTCTCTTACTCTTTAGTTTATGCTCTGCCCGTTTTGGCTTTCTTTTTTTTTCCCTCTTCCTATTTTCTCTTTTCGTCCAGCATTGTTATTCTCTCGATTCTTCTTTATCAATGCGAGCATGATAGTTGGGTATGCATTGCTCTTCGCATATATGTTCTCTTTGTGTATGTGTAGTCATTAGAATATAATAATTGTATTTCGCTTCGAATTATGGATCTATAGGGGAGCGGCAAGCAGAAAAACACAGATGTAGATTCTATAAAATAAGAAGAAACAAAAAGTATTCCTTTCTATTGTTCTCTTTATTTAGATTCCTTTTATTGTTTCTTTTTTTCTTTTGATATTCCATTTTGTTTCTCATTACACATGATTATCATATACATATATATATTAATAGTGCTTTTTGTTATTGGTGAGAGATACTACTTGAAAGTCAATTTGTGAAAAACAAGAGTAAGATTGCGTGTCTGTGATCATGAAATGAGAATGAGAGCGGCGGCAGATCGATTTTTTTTTTCTTCTTTTTCTCTTCCATTATCTAGTCGATCTGAGAATACGACAAAATGCAAATCAAGTCACGTTCTCAGAATATTTACTGCCGAATGTCGAAACAATTGAACTAATTGTTTCTATTGATAAATTCATAGAGTTCAATAACAAGTATGATTCTAGTATTATTTCGTAGTTCATATATTTATATCGATAGTTTACTATAAGTTTCGTTTCAAAAAATGATCTTGTTTGATTAAAAGTTCTTTTTTATTTTTTTGAAATGAATCTTTTCGTAAAACAGTTCTATATTATTTATAGAAACAGTAAAATATATATTATTCTTTTTTTTTTTACTTAAATATATCGATTGATAGAGTATAAATTTCATATTCTCGCTAAATAAACTTCCGTGATCTTATCCATTGTTAACTCATTCATTCATTTTATCAGTACGTTTCTTGTCTAAATGAGATGAGAACTCATGATTTGCTATTATTCTATTTAAATGTTAAGAAAATATTTATATCTCTCCGTCATATAAGTATCACGAACGATGAGTGACTTTGCAGTAATAAGACATAAAACTGTTTATGTTATTAAAATAAGAAAAAATAAATAATTTGTTGACAATTTATAATATAAGAACGTGACATTACAATAGTTATAAGTTTTAATAAACTGTATTGAGTTATCGAGTATATTCAGTAGAATCTTAGTTGTCAACGATAATTAAACAAGCAATTTTTTTTTTGTATTTGTTTTAGAAAAAACTAAATATGATCTGTTTAGTTTGATTAATTGATTTTTCTTATTATTTTCGAAACAAAAATGAAAAATAAGAAAACAGTGTTTTCGTTTAGTGTTTTGAGAATAATTGAGGTACTGGTAAATAGCACCATCTGTAGGAAATTATTCAAATTCTTAGAATTGAAATATTTTTATCTGTTATATCAAATTGTTGGCGTCAAAAAGAGTTTTATTTCTTGATAATTCTATGAAATTCATTTACATTAATTTTTCTACTAAATTAATTGCTAATATTATGAACGAAGGTTCTTTTTTACCTTTATTTTATAGCGGAATGAACTTTTTTTTCTCGAGTTTTTTTTCATATTTTGCATCTATTAATTTTTATTTAGTAAATTCTTTTTCTTTTGTTATTCTCTTATTTTCCATTTTTTTCTCGTTAAATCAACAGAAATGAAATGTTCACTAATATATATATTTTTCATCATTTAAAGTACTCTTATTATTTTGTTCT
This sequence comes from Rotaria sordida, assembly GCA_905250125.1. Classification (NCBI taxonomy): domain Eukaryota; kingdom Metazoa; phylum Rotifera; class Eurotatoria; order Philodinida; family Philodinidae; genus Rotaria; species Rotaria sordida. Next base: position 263,325 of record CAJNOL010000071.1, on the reverse strand, counting down.
ACATAAATCAAAAATGAGACGATTCGCGTGTATCTATTCTCAAGTCTCATGACCTGATACTTTGTCGTTAGGGATTTTTTTTTGTGTCTGTATTATCAAACATTATCCTGGCCTCATTGAGTACTAAAGAAAAAAGATAAATTCATCGAGAAAATCGGCGAACTTTGACATAAATCAACACATTAATCGAATCGTGGAGAATGTCGAACGAACAAAGAACTTTACATTGTGTTATTATCAAATGAGGAAACCATCGATTTGCCAGACAACAACAAAGAACAACCAAAACAAAAAAAAAATAACGCTGTTGTTGCTTGTTTATTGTGTTTCTTTTCTTCTCATTAATATCTAAATATTGTTGATGGGTAGGAGGAGAATAATGATAGTTCGCACTCACTCAGTCGCTTATTGATGATGTGAAAAGAAAGGAAGGAAGAAAGAATGAATAAAATGTATGAGAACAAAACGTTTGCTGTTACGAGTAGCTGCCACACACACACACATTGAATACATGCTCCTATAACAACAATAACAGGATCGACGACGATGCAAAAACAAATGCAAAGTAGAAAAAAGAGAATGCTTACTACTTTCTTTCATTTTTCATCTCTCTCTCTCTCTCTCTCTCTCTCTCTTGTTCTCTGTTAGATCCATCTCGTTCTTTCTTTTCTTCCTTCATCTAACAACAAAAAAAAACTTGATAAATGAATTTCTTTTACTCTATCTTGTCGATGTGCCGTATACACACATAGCATACTATCGAAAAGAAAAGATGAGGAAAAAGAACATCGCCTTGCACACCCGTGCAATGAAGAGAAAGAGAAAGAGAAAGAGAAGAGAGAGAGAGGAAGAGAAAGAAACAAAGCAGGAAATCTATTTTCATGCCCCAATAGGCGGTATGTGGTTCTGTCTAGGTCTCTTCTCTCACTTTCTAGATGCGTGCATGCAGGTGTCTCTTTCGACAGTCTTGTTAAGACAAACAAGGATAAATAGTAATACAATATTATATATATAATCGATGACAATTATTCTTTTCTTTCATAGAATAATGCTAATTGTTGTTGTTTTTTTTTTCTTTCTCTAATACTCTAGATCTATTTTCCATGTATTATTCTTGTTTGTCTTGTCATGTTACAATATCATAGATCAATTACATTTGAAATAGAACGAAGAATATCAATGTTTCTAAAATCAATATTAATTTCATCATTCTTTTCATCTTGATGGATAGACCATGATCATAATGGCAACAAGTACAACAGTATCTAATAATATTTCAAATTCCTCTTCGTCCAATAAAACATCACTTACATCTTCATCACTACCAACAACATCCATAATGACAACAACAATAAATAATGTCACATCTCCACTAACTATTGAGCGTGTGATGAAAAGTAAAAATAAAAGAAAAAAAATAAAATAAAAATTTTAATTCAATATTTTAGACATTCCATGTCCACCAAATACAAGTTTAAGTGCATATGATGTATTCGATTCACGTGGAAAACCTCGTGTTGAAATTCTTAAAACACATTTTGTTGCTGAAGGTCGTGTTACTGAGGATGTAGCTCTTAAGATAATTGAAGATGGTGCAAAATTATTACGACAAGAAAAAACAATGATTGATGTTGAAGCACCAATAACTGGTAAAAAAAAAACGAAAACAAAATTAAATAAATTATATATGTACGAAATTTTATTTAGTATGTGGTGATGTACATGGACAATATTTTGATTTAATGAAATTATTTGAAGTTGGTGGTTCACCCGCTACAACTCGATATTTATTTCTTGGTGATTATGTTGATAGAGGTTATTTTAGTATTGAAGTATGATGAAAAAAAAATTAAATTAAATTGAATATAATTAAAAAATTTTATTCTAGTGTGTTCTTTATTTATGGTCAATGAAAATTCTTTATCCTACAACATTTTTTCTTCTACGTGGTAATCATGAATGTCGTCATTTAACTGAATATTTTACTTTTAAAACTGAATGTAAGTATTTAAAAAAAAGAATCAAATAATGTACGAAAACAATTGTTTTTTTTTTTAAATTCTATTTAGGTAAAATTAAATATACAGAAAGAGTCTATAATGCATGTATGGAAGCATTTGATTGTTTACCATTAGGTATTTAATACAAAATACAAAAATTTATTTAAATATCATAAATTATTATGTGTATTTTAGCTGCACTTATGAATGGCCAATTTTTATGTGTACATGGTGGTCTTTCACCAGAAATTCATACACTTGAAGATATTAAAAGACTTGATCGTTTTAAAGAACCACCACCTTATGGACCTATGTGCGATTTATTATGGTAAAATATATTTCAAATAATTATGATTATATATTATTACGGGTTTGTTTTTGAATTATAGGTCTGATCCTTTAGAGGATTATGGTCTCGAACGAACTACTGAACAGTATAGTCACAATACAGTACGAGGATGTTCCTATTTTTATAGGTTAGATAATGAAGTTGTATAAAAAATTAAAAAAAAAGAATTTTTTTCCTATTTCGCATTTAGTTATATTGCGTGTTGTGATTTTTTGCAAAATAATCAATTATTATCAATTATTCGCGCTCATGAAGCCCAGGATGCTGGGTAATAAAAATGATTTCATTTATATTTAATTGTGTTTTTCTTCTTCGATATATATATTTAGATATCGTATGTATAAAAAATGTCAGAGTACAGGATTTCCAAGTCTGATTACAATATTTTCTGCTCCAAATTATCTTGATGTGTATAATAATAAGGCTGCAATTCTTAAATATGAAAATAATGTCATGAATATTCGTCAGTTTAACTGTTCACCTCATCCTTATTGGTTACCAAATTTTATGGATGTATTTACATGGAGTTTACCATTTGTTGGTGAAAAAGGTTAAATAAATTTTTCTTCTTGAAAATAATATTTTTACAAAACAATGATTTCTTTTTTTAGTTACGGAAATGCTTGCTAATGTTCTTAATATTTGTTCGGATGAAGAATTAGAAAATGATGGTACATCTACTGATGAAGGTATGTATAATTGATTTTATTTAAAAATGAAAAACAGTATATAGGGAAATTTTCCTTTGGGAATAATATCTAGTTTGTATTCATATATATATATACAGATTTATTTATTTGTTTTTTTTCTTCGTTTTAGTCGATGTGATGAGTGAAGGTAAGTGATGACAGAAGAGTTCTTTAAAGAATAATGTGCTTATTGATTTTTTTTCTTTGTTATTGTCTAGCTGCATTAGCTGCTCGTAAAGAAGTAATACGTAATAAAGTACGAGCTGTTGGTAAAATGGTTCGTTATTTTGCAACATTGAGGTCAATACTAATTACTTAAACAAAGAGAATACAAAATTTCTTTTTTCTTTGTTATGTAGAGAGCAAAGCGAAGATATTTTAACATTAAAAGGACTTACATCAGGTGGAACATTACCATTAGGTACACTTGAAGGTGGAAAAACAGCGATTGAACAAGGTGAAATTAATAACTTATTTGTTTTGTTTTTTTTTGTATTATTAAGTTTTTTCTTTTGCATATATATTTTAGCTAAACAATTAATTTCTCATAAGAAACGTATATCATTTGAAGACGCTAAACGTTTAGATAAAGGTAATGAAAGTATGCCACCATGGCAACAACTTCATCCATCATCCTCCGGTCTTACATCGGGCGTTGGTTCTAGTGGTACAGCATCCCCAAATATTGGTTCATCATCACCACGTATTGTTGGTACATCAACAATGTCCTCTTCTATTTCATCAACATCATCATCACCTGTTAATACATTAGCTGATGCATCATCAGGTGTAACAACAAATTTATTAATCGATTCAACAAATACGAACTGTAATGGAAGTGGTAATAATAAAACGTCTGGACGAACAGGAAATGATTCGTCGAAAAATCCTTATCGAACCAAGTGAAGATAAATTATTTTTCAAAAAAAAAAAAGAAAAAACCAAAATCTATTGTCTTCTTTTCTATTGAACATTAAGAGAATATTTTAGCGTGAATTGTTTGCATTCACTGATATAAAATACATTTATGATGGGAAATGGATCTATTGATCAATAATCCTATTTTCATGTTTCGTTTCTTTTTTTTCTTTTTTTTGTATAAAGTCGACTGACTTTTCTCTGTCTTCGTTTTCTTCGGTTCACATGCGTGTGTCTAACTCTTTTCGTGATAAACCAAAAACTAGAAAAGAAACCACAATAATATTCTATTGTCGTCAGTGCGGTAAATGAGACATAAAGAGAAAAAAAAGATCTTAAATATCTTTGTATTAGCAATATTTCTCTTCAATGTTGTTCTGCGCTTAATAGCGTTCGCATTAGTTTCTTGTTTTTTTTGTTTCTCGTTTGCTTCATTTTTTTTCCACGATTCTAATGACCATCACAATCATTGAAGGCCATGTGTTTTTCTTTCCTACTTTTATTTGTTTGTTTGTTTGTTTGTTTGTTTGTTGTGAGCAATGATATTCCTTCTTCTAATTTTTTTTTCTTTGTCTTTCTTTTATTTTATGGCCAAAACAAAAAAAAAATAGCATGACGACAATAATCAAGACAAAAAAGAAAATAAAAAATAAAAAACTATAATGAGTTCATTCAAAGAGAAAAATCTTTTTGTTTTTATTCATATGATACAAGCAATAATAATATCAATGTTTTCTTAATTGAAACAAGAATTAATTTTTGACCATTCCTTTCTTCTTTTTTTTTATTATCTAAAATAGATTAAATAATTGTTTTTCTCATCAAACATTTGATCATGTTCAGCAAAGATTATCGTGAAAAAAAGAATTTATTTATGTGCATGCAAGGAGAAAATAATCAATCATCAGATGGATGGGAAATTTACTAATATAAATATGTTTCTTGTAATCATTTGTTTCAAATTTATATTTCTTTATGATTGAGAAAATAAGTCATCCATTCTGTTGTCAATGTTATATATCATAAATAATAACATGTGTTACTTATAATTGTCACTTTTTGTTTGAAGTAATCTTGGTTAACACTGTCAAATATATGAAAAATATCTTGTTGATACAAATCGGTTAGATGTTGATCATTGAGAAAATAAGGTCAATAGTAAGATACTAACATTAATAGTTCATGCTCGATAGTTATTGTTCATATTTTAATGAAGAATTATGAAATCTGCGAGAAATATCATTGACAATAGATTGTGATTGAATTTTTAAGTTTTTAAAGAGAATTGCAAATTGAGTATGGATATTTATTAAATGATTTACATTTTGTTAAATTCTATGATCGGGGATAAATATTGGACATCAACAAATTACTATTAGTAGTTTACTACATATAGTACCACAATATTCTGATTTTTATATTATTCAAACATCATTAGAAGATCGTCTTATTAAAGAAGTGTCGGTACTTTTTACGCTACGGGAAGTTACAGGCTAATATTTACTTGTATCAGGATATGAAAATAAAAAATAAACATTTTTTGATTCATATGGAACAAGAAGTGTTTCAATGACATAACATTATGATCTAATCATGAGTTCAAAGTTTAGATTTTTCATTCTTATTATTAATAGGAATATAATAGAAACTCGTTTGTTGTCAATAACGTCTATTTTGTTTTATTGTCATTTTTTCAGAAGTACTTTAGACATACAATCAATGACTAGTATAGTAACTCGTATATAATTTTCTACATAGTAATATTATAAACAATCAAAAAAGTTATGACTGATACCATGTGATATTTTTTTTTTGATCAAATCATATATTTATTAAGTATCTTTATTTTATATAGATTCATGATATAAATTAGTATCATACAATTCAACGTTTTCTTTTGCTTATTTTTCTTGATGAAAACATCAATTCTATTTGATTCTGTTCTAAAACATCTGCAAGAAATAATTCAAGTTAAGTCATGTCAATCGAACGTTTTTTGATGATATATTTGTTTTTTATTACATGTTAGAAACATGAAAGTCCTATTGAATAAGTACATGAAAAGTTAAACAACTTTGGTTAACTCTTGTCACATATCATGTAAATGATATAAATAACATATATCCGATTAAATTCTGATGATTAACTTTGTTTATGTATTCAAGATAAAAATAATCTGCTTAGTAAAAATTTTCATTTTGAAATTTATGATGTCACATTTAATATATTATTCATATTACCACTTCATACTGATTCAGATATTTTATCTCGTATGAGAATTAATTGATAAAAATGATTGACTATTTAGATCGATGTTAAACATTGTTTTTATTATTATGATTCATTATAGAAAATAAAATCTATTTTTTATGAAAGTTTTAAAATAAAGAATAATGAATTTTTGTTTTCACAGTTTTTGAAAATATGTCCTGTTTAACAAACAGATTAATTAACATATTCAAGGCTATATAATTCATTGATAGGCAGTGGCGAATCTTGAATTTTGGAAATAGAAGCGATCATGGCCACAAAATGTATTTTGAAATTCATTAGAGATAGTATCGGTTCAGTTTTGGACATTTTCTACTAAGAAACATAGAAAAGGATTTCGGAAAGAAGGAGCTATCACGTCCAGTGCCCTCCTTTAAACTCGATATTGTTGGTGAATCACGATAATAAATAATTGAAAATCTTTACTTTATCTTAATCAAATGTGATATTAGTTTTTTTTGTCGATAAGTGAGAAATGTTCAATGATTTTGTTCCTAAGAGAAACGTTAATAGATGCTATGCTCAAGTAGTACAATTGTCTGCAAATTCATGACAACTTTAAATTGGAAGAGAGATTTAACTTTATCTTAAATAGGGATGTGCAATTTCAGTTTACTGGGCACCACACAGTGGACAACAACATGGATATTAGATGGAAAAATAAAAGTGAGCTTTTTCGAGATTTGAATAGTAACTTATACACTTTGATTAGCGATCAGTTTGTTGGTAAAAAAAAATTTGTCGTAACTGATAAATTCATTGGAAAAACTCACTCGCAAGTTAACGACAAATTTTCAAGATCTTTAGAGAAAAACATAATTTTTTTGTGAAAAATAAAAAGAGTTGGACAATAAATCATATATAGTCTAAAACTAGGACTTCTGCTTTATCGGTTTATAAGAAAAGTTTTCGTTCTAAAAAAATAATTATTTGTTGTTCGAAAAGATACCTTCAGTAAAATTGGCCACCACTCTATTCCACTAATCTGATATCGATAAAACTTTCAGAGAATGTTCTTGTGTATCTGGAACATACATTCACTTAGCAAAAATACTTCTAGACTGAGATATAGGTTTTCTAAAAACTCTGATTTCTAAACATTTTTTGTGATTTTTTTATCATAGAAGCACTTTTAGAAAAAAATAAAGACATATATGAAATCAACGCGAAAAACTACTTCGAGTAATGTACCATCTGCCAATTTTTAAAAGTAAGAAGTCTTTTCGCAAAAATTTCCATTGCAAATGGTCTTTTTCTCATCCGTCTTATTTTTGAGTAGAAGAAACTAATATTTCTCTGAAAAAAAAGTTGCTTATTAATAGAAAATGAGTCATGTCCGTGTGCTCGATAGAAATGATTCATTGTGCAGTGTAGTTGATGCACTTTGACACCAGTTTTATAATTCAAAAACAAAGATTAATCTAATTTGTGGAAATTCCTTGAATTTACAAGGGATTTATTATCTAAAGTAACTTTTAGAATACATATGTGAAATGAGTAACGTAGCGAAGAATTTTTAAGTCATAGATCGTTTTTCAGCTAAACTATTTTGAGAAGTAGACAGCAATGACCAATTAAAAATCAATTGAGCTACATCTTTTTTAAAACTTATTTCTATTACAAAAATCGATGTTTATTGAAGAGAAATTCGTTACTCTCAACTAAGAGACGAGTTCATTCATTGTTTTTTTTTAAATATTAATTCACAAATGTACTCTTCCATTTTCACATCTTTGAATATATTATGTTAAAAAAAGCATTTATAAGCACCAATAGAACTATTAGCAAATTGAAGTGGAATAATGAGTATTTTAACAAAAAAATACCACCGTGAAATTGTCATTATTGTGGTCATCAGTTTATTGAAAAATATAGTCAATTGATCTTTCTGAATGATTTGATTAGATCACAATAAGATATAATTTATTAAAATGATATCATTTGGATCTTTGTACATGTTTGTGTATCAAAATTTTTAGACATTGGGCAATCGGTATCATTTCAAAAACAAAAACCGTCCGCAATTACTTTAGAATCTATGGGCAATTGTTCAATGGTGCTACTCCTTGCTACAGTACTGTGTGAAATACACTCTTTCGAAAATCTTTTTCTATCATTGACAAAAAAAATATATATATATGAAGACATTCAATTTATTTTTTCACAAGTGGTCTCTTCATTACATTGTCTTGAGTTTGTTAAACAATTGTAAATTTATTTTTAATAGTAGGTGTTCTATTAACAAAATAAAAAAAAAGATGAAATTGTTCTTTTCTTTTTTCAATGTCAAAATAGAAATGAATGAACTTAAAGAACGTTCACCTTTTTATTCTAGAAATCTGTCAAAAGAAAAATAGGAATTCTAGAAAAAAAAAGTTTTTTTTTTCTCAACATTATGAAATGAGAAAGAGTATATTATTAATATATTTCTTTTATTTTTTGCTATTGTCTATGTTCATCAAGTGAATATGAAAGCAAACCTTTGGAATAGTATTATACTACTATGCGGAATAATGATGATAATACTTATAATGATGATTTTTTGTTGGAAAAGAATCTTTCGTAATCGTTCACCGGTTTTTCCATATAAAAACTCATCAGTTGCTTTTATAACTCAAGCATATCGTCAACAAGGGCCTTATAGAACAGTTTGGGCATCACCACAAATTAGCCAATTACCACCTCCTTATTATTCAGTGACGAATAATGCAACAATTCCACCATCTGTGTTCTATACAAAACAGTGAAATCTTCATCCAAAATCAATTCATGTGTTTTTTTTCTTTTATTTTTCAACAATAAAATTCATTTAAAAAAAAAAATATATAAAAACAATTGATTTAAAAATGCGAATAAGACGTACTATATGTATTGAACTGTGTCAGTTGTATTTATTTCCCATGCAATTGGAAAATAATTATTTTCATTCTCAAATCCATTTTCTTTTATTTTCATAGCATTATTTAATTTCATTTGTTCTCGTTTAATTGTTGAACCCATTGATGATGGTAAAAGACGTAAGGTATCATTTGGATTATGACAACTTATTAAAAATTGCCATGGAAATGGACATGTTCGTATATCAACAGGAAGTTTATTGCTATATGTTTGACGTGAATGCCATAAAAAAATATTTTGTTTATTACAATCAATTGTTAATTCAATAAAATCATTCATTTTCATATTATCAAGATATCCATTGAGAGTAGGCATCGATTTTCCATTCATATAAACATGATTATATCCAGCCCAACCATGAACTGATGAATCCATATAAGATTTTTGATTATGAGATTTATGTTTAGATATAATACCAAAAAAAATCCATTCATCAGATGTCATATGTTCGATATGAAAGAATAATTTATGTTCACCTTGAGAATATTCATGATATCCACGTATTGATGCATCAAATTTTGTAGAATCATGAATAATAAGTTGACCATTATCAAGAATTTTAACATGATCAGAACATAATGAAAATCGAT
>CAJNOL010000071.1:219736-253600 GCA_905250125.1 Rotaria sordida | reverse complement strand
TAGAATTTTTAAAAGGAACTAAACCCAATGAACATGATTGTTGTTCATTCGAATGATTTTCAAATATAGGATCAGGTTGAATTTTTATAATCGGCATTACAACAGGTTTATTGCCATGAATACGTACAGTAAATTTCGGCTGTGCAATAAATTCATGTTTAAGCTTACGTAATTTTGTTGACCATTGTTTTATATGTCTTTCATCAAAAGTATTATTATTATTATTATTATTATTATTATTATTATTATTATTATCATTATTATTATTTACCTCATGTAATTTTTCTGTTAATAATTTTAATTTTGTTTTTACTTCATTAGTGTGATCTTTTATGGCATCAATAAGTGCATGTCGAGCTTCATTTGCTGTTTTTCGAATATATTTTATGGATTCTTCTTCCCATTTATCAATAATTTTTTTTGATGAATAATGTCTCTGTGTGATTGACTCAGTATTATTTAGTGTATGAACAAAATCATCATGATCAACAGTTAACCAATCAAGTTGTTCATAAAGTGACTGTTGATGTTCGTAAGAATGATGTTGGCAAAATATTCTATGACATCCATTACAATAAAATCCAGCAGGTTCTTCACATGTGGTACAATATTTGACTATTGCTCTGTCCATAATCGGCGTAAAAAGAAAACGTAATATACTTTTGGTTTGATATAATCAGTACAATGTAAAGGTATTGACGTTGTTTTTTATATTATGTTTTCAAGCTGCTTTGTCTTTTCTTTTTCTTCCTACAAATTGTGGACAAGTATTGAATTAATAAAATAAAAAAATGAAGCATGGACAAGAATCAATAAAAAATAATTTACCCAGACAAAAAATTTCTAACGGAAATGATCAAATCAAATACTCAACATTCTGGAAGACGTAGACATTTGAAAAGTTTATTGAAAGAAAATAATACTAATATATTACTGCTCTATGCGATTCGAACAACAAGTTAATAATGACTCATTGAACTAATCCGAATAGATTTTTAAAAAATGCTTTCTCGGAGACTGTCATTGTGTTATTTGAGGCAGAAAACTTAACTAGAGGAAAAGAACATTTCCACCGTGCACATGAGAAATTTTTTTTTTTCTAACAAGGTACCGATAAAACACGCTCCCCATGGTTGTGACCTATACTTATATTAAAAAAAACAACGCATCGTTCGTATTTTAGTTAGAATGAGTATGTGTTTGGTTTGATACTGTTAATGTCTGTTTTACATATTGAAAGTACGTAGGTAGCTTCTCATAGTCATGCAAATAAATATCCACTCCATATATTATGTTTTTATTCACTTCAAAATACATGACATAATTATGTAAAGAATATAACTCGTCATAGGAATAAAATGCAATAGAGAAAGTTATTTTGAGAAGAAATGTAAGGATAGAACGTGTTGACCTTGACTGACAATCCTATTGCTTAATAAATGGTAATGATTAAATAATTCTCACAGTACTGATTTAGTAGATTAGTGATTTTTAATACACATACCTAAAAACTTAAATAACAATTCATTGAAATGAAAGTATAGTTATATATCAAACGACTATTATACTAATTGTTTCTTTTTATAATGTCAATCAATCTTAAAAAAAATTGAATTATTTATGCACATGTTTTATTATCGATATATATATATATAGGGTGACCCAAAAGTCACGCACCCGAAAAAAATTGAATATCTCTATTATGGCTAGAGCAAACTAGCTGATTTTTTTATTAATGCTAGAGGCATGTTCAAGCTTTATATCCGGAAAGACATGCCTAGAGAAGTCCTTTGTTAAGTATCACTATTAATCGCAACAAAAAAATGTTACTTTTTTTTACAGATGAAAAAAAACAACATACTTAACAAAGGATCTCTCTAGGCATGTCTTTATGGATATAAATCTTGAACATGCCTCTAGCATTGATAAAAAAATCAGCTAGTTTGCTCGAGCCGTAATGGAGATATTCAACTTTTTTTCGGTAAAGTGACTTTTGCGCCATCCATTACATTGTTCTTTTTCCATCTGTGAAAAATTAAAATTTTTTGGTTAAAGTCAATAGTGACATTTAAAAAAAGGACTCACTCTCGCCTTGTCTTTATGGATATGGAGTGTAAATATGCGTTTACTAGTGGTAAAAAAATCAGCCAGTTTGCTAGAGCCGTCATGGAGATATTCAATTTCTTTTCCGGTGCGTGACTTTTGGGCCACCCTGTATATATATAAAGTATCCGATAGTGTACATGCCCAATTAAATATGAAAATCTTTCCATGTATTTTATGATATTTATACATCACTAATATTTATTACTTCTTTTTTTCTTTTTTTTTCCCTTATTCTTTCGACGAAAAAAAAAAACGTTCGATGACAGTTAAATACCACGCATCACTTCTCTATAATAGCAGAAAATTAAAAAGAGCCATTATGACATAATACATCAGACAAGTGCAAATATTGCTCATAGAAAATGAAAGCAAAAAAAAAATATATGTCGTCATTGAAACATGAGTCAATAAAATCCAGCGATAAAAACAATGATGAATATGTAGTAGAAACAACACAGAGTGCACCACAACAAGATAAGGGAATAATCCTAGCTATCGTTAATATCAAAAGAATATATAAACCAAAGTATAGACATGTTTTTTTTTACATTACATTAATCGCTTTTTATTTCTTTATATTTGATTAGGTTAGAATTACAACTGAATATCTACATCCATCTTAAACGAGTGAATCCTTACAAAAAAAATAAAAATAACTATGTACATCAAAAAAACTTAAATTTTCTTTTTACATAAACAAATATACTCTCTCGATGTATACTACATAATTAACATAATATTAGAAGAAAAAAAAAACATATTCAGGGATTATATTCGATTTCTTTCCAATCATTATTGCATACATATACAGAATTGATTGGTATACACGGTCTTCAAATAATATATCAATTCAATGGCACAACGAAATACAATATCTACACGTAAAGAACCTACGTCATCAACCAAGCAACAAGTGTCATCGTAAATAAATTTAATTTTTAAAAAAATGATTAGTTCATTTTTTTTTCGTTGTTGTTAAACAGAACGAGATTTCAAAGTTCATTATCTCAACCAACGCCTATAGATTCAACAAATCAACAAAAATCAAATATTCGTCGTCATTTAACATTACCAATATATTTAAATAATACTTATCCTCAAAGTCCAGCTGAACGTTATATTACTGGTATATCACAAACGTTAATGAGTCCAAATGAACAATTAGATATTTCACCAGAAACTCCATCATCTATAATTTCATCAATTACTCAAAGTAGTATCAATTCAATTCAACGTCCAATGAGTCATGCTGAACTTATGAATAGATGGCATCAAAAAAAAGCAAATGAAATATGTAAAAAACAAAAACATCGATACATTTATGGAACACCTTTATCACCATCGGTTCAAACACCAACATCATTGGATATGATATTTTCTTCACCAATGTACTTTAAACCGACTACACCATCAAATTTACCTTCACCATCTCAAAAGAATGATTTACAGTTACCTATGCCATCAAATCATACAGTAAAAAAGAAACGATAAATTAACATAAAGATTACAAGGAAATTAATCTAATGATAAAACAAAGACATTGACTAACTGTTTAAAAAACATAATTTGAATTGTGTCTTTCAAAAGCGAAAAAAAAAATTTCTTCTGCTATTATGTTGAATATTAATAATTCAAATAAATTACTATTTAATCGAAAAATTACAAAAATGAATTTTTATTAAAATATAATTAAAAAAAACGTACCTGAAACTATCTATTTGTATCGTAAGTACATTTTCATGATAAAATTATCTTATATTAATCCTTTTCACATGTTACAAACAGATTAATATTGTTTTTAAAGCAAATTTTTATATTATTTTTCTCCACCCACGCTCATAGTCATGTGTGTTTTTTCTTATGCTATATTAATAATGACATCGTGATAAAGGTTAGTTTACTTTAAAAGGATATTATTCGTCGTGACTTTTTTATTTGATTAGACTAATCGAGAGTGATGCCTGAAGATCGATTCATACCGAATCATACTTTTTTAAAATCATGACATATTTTATGACACTGGAATATAGATCAGGATTTAAATTAATAAGATTCGAAAAAGACATATAATAAGATAGATTGTTATTTGCAAAAAGATTTATGTTTATCTACAGATAAATCCTTTTTTTAAAGACAAAATAGATAAATAAAATAAAATACAATAAAAATCATGAACATAAGTTTAAGAACACTCTGTTACGGTCGATACTGTATTTCCTTGTCTTGTTGTATACGTTCGACAATGTCGTTGAGAAGAATCCGATGTGTGAACATACATATTATCACTTCTATCAAATAAATCACTACCAAAATCACCAAAATCAAAATAATTTCCATTAGAATAATAATCTGTTTCATAACTATCATCTTCATCATCAAACAATGAATCAAAATTGAAACCAAAATGATTATGATCAGCTTGATAAAAATTAGATGAGTCTGAATCAAAATGTTGAAAAAAATCATTCATATTAAAATGAAAATTTGAATAATGATTTGAATTTGATGATGTAAATGATTCATGACCGTGCCAATCATATTGTTCACGTTTAGTTGGATCACTTAATATATCATATGCTTCAGCTATGGAACGAAATTTGTCTTCAGCTTTTGGATCTTTATTTTTATCTGGATGATATTTTAAAGCTAAAAATTAAATTAAATATTTTTACCAAAGAAAAACATTTTCTAAAAAATGGTATTTTCATACCTAATTGACGAAAACGTCGTTTAATTTCTTTATCACTAGCATCTCGTTTTACGCCTAATATCTCATAATAATCTTTACATGCAACTATTATTATACAAACAATTAGTGTAACAAGTTGTATCCATATGCTACTATTCATTCTTTTGTATGATTGTCGACCACAATTTTATGAAAGAATGATAGCAATATATATACAAACGACCGATATTTCATTTTGATATCCAATGCTTAATTATTCGTAAAAACACCGGCTGATGTTGCTCTTAACTATTGGTTCTAAAATATTCAATGAAACTATTTCTATTCAACTCTCACAAGTAATATTCAGTAAAAAAGAAAAGTGAATGTTCACTGAAAAAAAACAATTCTGTTGTAAGAAAGATTCAATTCTATAGATGTCGCTAAAAAAAAGCAAAATCTGGAAATTTCCAAATAAATTTATATAAAAATAGATTTTAAAAAAATTTTAAAAACTTTATTTATCATTATTCTAATAAGAAAAAGTTCAATATCGCCATATTGATCAATTATCCTCCATGTCGATGTATTTTATTCAAGTCAATAAATAATTATTTCACAACGCGCAATAGTTGCTATGTTAAATTCTTCTGTCTAACATTGATTGATAAAACTGCAACAATAAAGACAAAAAAAAACAACAATGCCTCGACAAAATGAATGCTTATCATTTTCTTCAAATCCACTTGTTTCACGTATTGATTATTCTGAAGCTCAAAATATTCTTGAATTAACAACAACAAAACAAAAACAACTTCGTCGAGAACGTTCACAAGTTTTATATAAACAAGTTTTACTTAAACGAACATATACACTTGTATGTGATTTATTAGATTCTGATTGTTCATATTCTTCTTCTTCTTCTACTAATCAAACATATAAATGTTCATTATCACCACTTTCAACAATCGATACCAACAAACGAAAATTATCATCTGATGATCATGAAATTCAACCAATAATTAAAAAATCTACAAGTCTTATGGATAAATGTTATGATATAAAAAATGATAATGATGTATTACAATTTCTTCGTGAACTCAATTCTGTTAAAGTAACATCCAGGTATTGAAAGAAAACAAAAAAAAATACATTTTTTTTTCTTTTGGACACTTCGGTTTTATAACATATGAACTTTAGTGATGACAATGAACAAAATATACCAATTATTGTCTTCCTTGTGTAAGTCAATTTAACAAAGCAAACATTTCTATCATTCGGTGAATGAACTTTCTTGTTTTTGTTTTAATTTTTTCTTCGTAACTTTATCAGATATGTTGTAGTGTTTAATAAAGCAGTCTGAAAAAATATGTGTATGTATGTATATATCTATATATATATAGGCAATGTGCCTGAACAAAGATTATTATTATTATCAAATCCGGACGAATGAGTTATGTATGGTAAACATGTATATCATGAATTCTGTTTTTTCTTTGTTTTCTTTTTTCTTTTAAATTTTGCGGATTAAGTCAAACGTATATGTCAATTGGCACCATTAAATACAAATATTCAAAAAGGAAAAAAAAAGCAGAAATCATCATAAGTTAATTTTTGTTTTTATTTACTTTTTTTCTTCAAATAGAATTTTATTGATTTATCTACTCCTTTCTGTGCGTATGTTTCACCACGACAGATCATTATGAGAACCATAAAAGGTAATCAAATAATATTTTAGTTCATTTGTAATCAATAAATTATTGAATAATAAATTTTTTTTGAAAAAATAAATTATGTTTTGAGCTAAGTTTCAAATGTTTAGATTAAAAATTCTTTATCATTTTAATGGTTCTTGAACAAATAAGATGTTTAACTCTCAGTCAATAAAACAAATTATTCATCAATTCACCAATCAAAATTTTTCATATAACAAAACCAATGTCGTATGAAATCATTTTGATCTTGTTTCATTTTTCATATCATACTTTAGGATATGTATACTGAATTATTTGAAAAGGGCATCAACTTATCAAATGGTTAAATACAATAGCAGCTTTACAAAAAAAATAAAGACAAGTGATGTTTTTTAAATTTTCAGAAAGACGAACTACTCACTTCAAATGTCATGTTAAACGAAAAAAAAACGTTTTTGAAAGATAAAGATTCAATTTTAGGAGTCTCAAGAAAATGAAAAATTAGATTTTCGATTTTTATTACAAAAAAAAAATTGTATAAGCAATTTAAATGATCATACTTCTTGGAAAAAAAACAGAGAGGCCATATGTTTCAACGACGAATGTATAAGATTATCATTATTTTGGATATAAACTTGTTCAGCATCAATTTTAAACTTTAGATTTGTTTTAAGACAGGAATCAACGTTTACTAACAAACTATTTTGCAGATATTATGTTGCGTTGGTTATCACAGTCAAATGGAAACTAAATAATCGTAAATAAAAAATTTATGTCAAACTGAGCTGAATGAACATTCTTTTCGTAGCTTTCAAATTGCGAACAAAAATGAAATCAATGAACAGAAAAGTGTTCGAATGTGGGTTGTTTCTGAACTTTCACTCTGACCTATGTTCAGTCCTTGTTTCAAACCGGATAATATAGTTTGAACATTTTCTGATTGTTTGTGATCAGGATTATGATTTGATAATTACATTATTTTTTAAGTAATCTCACGAAAACAAGATTTGAAACTTTAGACATAAATGACTGATGACGGAAGGTCCCCAACTGATTCACGCCGTTTTCAATGATATTTTGTCTATATGTTGGGAACAGTATTCCAAGAAGGTTTGTGCTCATGGGTCTTTCTTCGAAGGTTATGATCACTTTACGGATTTTTCCACCTAGTACAAGGTATATAGAGAAAAATTGAACAACGGAATTTCAATCTGAAATTTTGCTCATATGTAGTTCTTGTGGTCGTTATAACGCTCTAAAAGTTTGAGTGGAAAAAAAATGTTTTCTTTTGAAGATATTCAATTTTTAAAAAAGTTAATCTTTCAGAACTTTATAGATAATGAGACAAGTTTTTAAGAATCAATATCTCCAGAAGGAAAACAGTTTTTTCCACTGAAAATTTTAGAGTGTTATAATGATCACAAGAACTACATATGAGCAAAATTTCAGATTGAAATTCCGTTGTTCAATTCTTCTCTACATACCTTGTATTAGATGGAAAAATCAGTAAAATAATCATAACCTTCGAAGGAAGATCCATGGGCACAAATCCTCTTAGGATTTTTCTTAAAATACTGTTCCCAACATATAGATAAAATATCATTGAAAATGGCATTGATCAGTTGGGAACCGTCCCTCGTGAATCGTTCTAATTGTCACGTCTTAATCTATATAAATAATTATTGTATAAAATGGCCTTTTCATGTGTGGAGAAAGTAAAATTTGTATTCATAGTTTAAAATATAATATGACTTTTACTTTGTATCCATGTAATTTGAATGGAATAAAAACTGTCGATAGTTTGAAACTTAACTGATTAGCCATTCTCTGATTGGCAATAGTGCGACATGGTTTCGCTCTTATATTATCAATAGAACAGAACATGTAATCAACATGATCACAATTTAGAAATCTAATACAAATGAGAATAGTATAATTTGATAAACTGTTTTCTGATAATTGGCTTCATTATTGTTCGCAATTTAGATATTGTTGTTCGACTTTATTTTTTTGTTGTTGTTGTTTTATCACTTGAATTTATTTAATCTAATAAATAATAAATGAAATCTATTATTATATAAGAACAAAAGAAAAACAGCTAACAACTAATAATTTTTTTTAATCTTCTAATGAATTTCTGGTTATATCCTACTGTGTCTTTTTCTTATGCTGAATAAATGTTTTCAAAAATAAATATTCTCATGCTGAGAAGAAAACATAAAAAAAAAATGTAGATCGATTAGATATTTGAATAGTTGATTATCCAAAAAAAAAAATCAAAATGCTTGTTCCATTGGGACGTGTTCGTCATAGTATTGATATATTAGTAAGTAGGAATTATTTTTAATTAACAAGAAAAATTTTAGTTATTTTTTTTTTTAGCAAAAAAATATTTATGAATATCATCATGGATCAAGTCTTTCTTTATCGACAGATTCAAATCGATATTCATTAGCAAATAAAATAAAAACTTCTCAACGTTGTCAACATTTAATACAATTAATTGAAGAATCATGTACAATTATTCAAGCAATATTTGTTCGTATTATATTTATTCTTTCAACTATAGTTACTGTTTGGCGTCTTGTCGAAGAAACAAAACAAGTTTATTATTGGTATTTACTTTTATTACTTATTTTTCTTCTTATTGAAACTTATGTAATGGTTTATAGACGAAAAGGATATGAAAATAAATGGTAAAGAAAACATGTTTGTCTTTTTATTTTTATTGATTTTTTTTTTTTAAACAAAAGGTTTTGTTCATCAGCATTTGCTTATTTAATTGCCATTGTACCTTGTATATGGTTATTAGAATTAAATTATAGTTTTCGTTCATCATTACTACTATCAAATCAAACAAAAATGTCATTAAAAAATCAACGTCGATTTGAATTTAAATCTTTAGCTAATCGATATAGAGTTGATTTTGATGGAGATATTAGTGATTCAAAAGAAAAATTAATGATAAATCAACGTGCACTAGCAGCTAAGAAAAAACATATTAATTCAACAGTATTACCAATAACGAAGACAGAGGACTTAACATTGGAAAAATTTCTCAAAACACCACAAGAATTTATGTCAAAAGTAAAATCTATTTTAAAAATCAATTCATGATGATTTTTAGTGACAACAACGATAGGAAGATCGTTTTTGTTTTTGATTATTTTCAAGAGGAATTCAACTTTCTTAGTCATTTATTGAGAAATTCTTTTATTCCACGACAAAAAAAGCCTTTCAAACAGTGATTAGCTTAATCAAATTGAAAGGTTTTAGTTGCTTTACAGATATAAACTGGCAAATTTTTTGCATCGCTTGCTAGCTCCATATAATAGCAGCGATGATAGAGGCCATTATTTCCTGCCAGAATGGTTTCCGTTTATTTGCTATTCAATGTGACACTGCTGACTGAATTATTAATAGTAAAATTATGGTTGTGTGACTATCTCGTTGATTTCCTTCAAGAATGATTAAGAAAATATAGATTAGTTTAGTAAGAAAGAAACATAGTTCATATGATCATAAAATATTTTCTATAAACATCATTTCCGTTCTTATAAAAGAATTAATCATAGAATAATTCAATTATTTGTTAGAACAAAATGGAAATCAGATAAGAGATAATATGAATTTGATTAAAACTCTTCGAATGGAAAACCATTTCTACTATCTAAGAAAATCTTATTGACTATTTTTTAGTTAAATACACATTTATCAATAGCAGATTGGCATATGATTATTGAACAAACGACTTTACTTGTACTTATTCTAAGTCGTTGGTTGTTACCAAAAGGTGAATTAACTCGTGAAGAACTTTCACAATTATTATTAGTAAACAAAAGAAAAAGAACAATAATTATGATCAAATATGAATTCCTTGTTTTTTTTTTCTTTTATTTTTTCATAGGTTTATATTGGTATTGCTGCTGATATAGTTGAATTTTTTGAAGTATTTAAGGAGAAAAAAGTATGAATTGAACTAAATAAACGTATTTAAAACTAACGTTTTTTTTTTTTTTATTAACTGAAGGTTCGAACAAATATAACATTAAGTATTTTAGTTTTACTTTTTTGGACATTAAGTTTATTACAATTTTGTCTTGCATTTACTGTATCACGTGGTCGACAGAATCGTCTAATTTTAAAACAAGAACAAGAACAAGAACGACGATTTCTTTGTAGTCCATCAGATTTTTGGGGAATGTTAGTGTCATTATTTCTTCAAGATATACCATTTTTTACATTTCGTGCCATACTTTTATTTCATTATCGTATATTCTCATATTCAACTGTATTTTTTACATCAAAAAATGGTCTTATTATTATACTTCAATGGTACCGTATAACAGTTATTTTAGCAACAACAATATCAGAAGAACGACAACATTATAGACATCAACATAGAAAATTAATACAAATTATTGAAACTAATGCTGATGGTAGAGCAATAAATAAAACTGAAAATTGTTCAGAAAATGAAGAGAACGATAATATTAATAATAATAATAATAATGATAATAATAATAATAATGATGATGTTAATAATAATAATAATAATACTAATACTAATGATGTTAATGTTTAATTTTTATTTCAAATAAAAAAAAGAAAGAACTTGACATCTACGTCATACAAAGAAATGTCATCGAGGATGTCACTTTTGTTTATTCTTCTATTATGTCGATAAAAACATCATCATATGTTTAGACAATATTTTCATCAATATCGAAGTTAACTATATAATTTATATCTAAAAAAAACATCTTAATCTGTTTTGAATGATAATCACTATATGATTCCAAGTAGTTTTTCTAGATAATTCACATTAAAAAAATATCTATTTGAATGAAATTCATATATCTTGTTCTATGCATACGTATATACATATTCAGTGGATGTCATTATCGATGATATGTATTTTATATAGAATATAGATTGATGCCATTTGCCAATCGCTATGTACATTATATTATTATCTTATAATAAACACCAATTGTGGCACATCCTTTTCTTTAAAAGAAAGAAAACATCATATGGAAGTATATAAATATAATACGACTTTATATGATAGCGCTTGAAAGAGTTTATTTGTAGTCTATTATTTTCAATTTAATTTTATTATTATAATTTGAAATTAAGTTTTTTTTTGTTTTACGATAAATAGAAAGACTTAGTCGTTTTCTATGGATTCTATAGTATAATCGTTATATAATGATATATTTTTTTTAATGACAGATTGGATATGATAATCAAAAATATCTCGTTGTAGTTTGATGTAATCATTTTGCTTGTGCAATTATCTCAGTTTAATCCTTTGACGGTCGACTTTTTTTTTTAATAACATATAAAGTAAAAATCTCTTGTTAACATAGTATACGTTGAAAATTATTGGCGATCATAATTCTTGTACTTAGACTTGATTTAAAGATACAATGTTGTTATCAGTGGCATCTATATCAGGACACAACAAATATTGAAAAGACCTGTTTTTTTATATTTCGGCTTCGTCCTCTCATCATATTTTGAAACTATAAAGTTATCGGCTTCGCTGTCAAAGGGTTCATCAATTAGAAAAAACAATTTTGTTTTTTTCTTTGTTTACAAACATGTGTAAATACAAAATAACGTTTCTTTTTGTTCCAGAATTGTTTTTATCGAATATGTCTATCCATCAATAAGAACATTAATTATACTAATTGAAAATTGCAACTTCGTCTACGAGTATATATTAATTATTTAGATTTATCAAAAAGATAAATCTTAAGCCTATGATATTTTTTGATAGTCAAAATCCTTCATAAATTAATCTTTTAATTAGTACATGAATAAAGGATTAAAACAAAATTGTTATTTTCAGATATTTCCACTTCACGATAATTTTATTTTCGTCATTCGATAATTGATTTCTTGTCGCATGAATAAATCCAAACAGAAAAAGAATAGACTTTATTCTTGGTCGATTTATGGAAGTAAAAAAAGAAGTGCTATAGAGCACAATTTCCTCTCCTTTCTAATAAAATAAAAAGAACCATCTAAGTATTAATCTATTCATAGAATGCATTAAATCTTTAATCATTCTTGCGGTAAATTTCTATCTTCATTAAGCAAAGAAATGCAATGATATATGGGATCATTTTCATTAATGTATGCTCAAAACAAAACATGGAAAATGCTAGAAAAAAAGGACTCATATATATATATACATATATGTATACATATAAATAGATAATTCAATTATTGAAAATCAAGTTTTTCTTTTCTGAATAGGTTTAAAGTTATGTATCTATTTGTGTTATTAATCAAATCTTGATTTGACTATTTAATTTAATATTTATTATCGTTTTTATTGTTCTGTCTTGAATATATATATATATCAAAAATAAATATATTTAGTGATTGACTGATGATAAAAAAAAAGTCATATGTCGACACAAATACAATTGTTATTGGCAATGGAGCATTTTTTTGCAAGTATTTGTATGACATTGACAATGGACATATAGAGGCTACTAGTATGTTACAACTGTCGACAATGATGATATATCTCATCAATATCTTAAATAAGCTCAAAAACCTTGAAGATATCAAATTAATATCAATCTAGAAGAAGAAAAGATGATTAAAAGCTAGAACTATTTTATTGAAGAGAAAGAGAGTTTTTATGTCATGCGTATAAAAAGATTAGTTGAGGATTATGAAAGCATAAAAATTCTCTAGTGTAAATTTGATAACATAAACAAATTTTACTCTTGATAAAAATAAAATAAAATAAGCATTCTTTCTTTTTTTTTTTGGACATCTCTTGAGAAAAAGAAAATTGATTAAAGTAACAAATATTCTATGATCTTTTCTCTAAGATTGATAATTTTTAAACGGCAATAGAAAATGTTGTTATCTATCTGTTAATTAATTTCTTTTTTCAATGGCATTTTCTTGAAATGAGAAACCAACGTGAACTTATCACGAATCAATTGCCTAAACAGATTATAGTAATCAATATAAATGTTCTATTCCATTTTTCTCATCTTATTTCTATTGTTATGTCATTCATTTAATGTCTTTAGATATATTTGTTGATTATCAAATGTCGATTTCTCTATTTGTTTGCCCATCTCAGAAAATTAGTCGAGCATTACAATCGATTGATCGTAAGCAATAACACAGAAGGAGGTCTTGACGATGTTGTTGCTTATTACTTCTTACTAGTAAGAGAGACGAACAAGAAAAAGACGAAGCAGAAGAAAACCAACATGCAATGAGAGAAAGAGTACAAGAAAAAGAATGACAATAATATTACTAGAGGCACACTACAAACAACCTTCGTGCGTATATACATATACAATGTAAGAGAGAGAGAGAGAGAGAGAGAGAGACACATCGTAACAGTGGATTTGATTTCTATCTGTATATAGACGTTAACAAGTAATGAGCCGAGAAGACAAATTTTTCGACAAGGACTAATATATGAATCAAACAAGAACCTGTCTTCCAAATAAATGATGGATCGATCATCAACGGTTTGAACTATTACAATCTATGTGTGAGAAATCTTAAATATTCTTGAAATCTCTCTCGATTAGTATATCTATCCATCTATCTATCTATCTATCTCTATATATATTTCTTTCTTTTTTTTTTCGTTTTCTTCATTGATGATGATCATCATCATTATTTATTACTATACAAATACCAAATTCTATGCCAGAATTTTCAGAAACAGCTAGCTATAACTGACAATTATTCGACTGCGGATGTGTTAATTGAGCTCTATTTCATCGGTTTTTTTTTCTCTTTTGCCTTCGACATGTCGAAGTCAAGTCGCAATTCATCTATTCATTGTTGAAAGACGTGCGTGTCCTCAACATCCTTTACTTTCACAAGCATATATCTAAGGAAATTGTTCTATCGTTCGTACAATGACGATCCCAAACTATTGTCACCCTGCAGAGAAAGAGAGAGAGAGTAAGACAAAAGCAAGAATTCTTTGCATTACATAGTATTATTTTGAAAATCATCATCATCAGTAGTAGCAAAAGACACACAGCATGCGTGAAAGCAGCAAATATTGATTGAAGGCGACAATTTTCTTTTTGCTCTTCGCTATCGTTCCCTCTCTCTCTCTCTCTCTCTCTCTCTCTCTCTCTGTCTATTCTCTAAAACGAGAGCATCCCCTTTATTTCTTTCTCTCTTTGGCATCTTATTCTCATCGTCGTTGTCGATATCTATGGATAAGATCATTCCTTTTACTATTGCTATGCATTTTGTTTGTTGTCGTTGATGTTAGACTGACGTAGAGATCATACTCGTTATTTGCTATGGAAATAAGATGTTAGTGTACAATCCACCATAAGACAGTAGTAGAAACAGCAGGAAATTTTTTTCCCTTGTCGATTGATATCATTCCGACATTTGGAAAAAAAACGCGACTATGTATATACCTCTATTTGCCTCTGGTCTGTGCCTTGAAAACACATTCAAGATAGGAGACATATAAATCCTTTCCCTCTTTCTTTCTGCTTTTTGTTTCTGCCTACTGCCATCATCATTATCATCATCGATGACGTTGTTTTGCCTTGTTGTTGTTGTTGTTTCTGTTGTCGTCATCATCAACTTATAATTTAGCATTCGTAGGCAATATGGTAGATAACTTGTGTGTTGTTTCTACTATTGCTACTAGTACAAACACATCACTTTTCTTGTTTTTGTTGTTCTGTATGACATTAGTTAGAAAACATAAGCAGCATGCGATCAGTTTTGTATTTTTTTTTATCGATAAGTTTGTGTGAGTGTTCATTCTCTCTTTTCTCTCATCGTATTATATTGATGGCAAAAGTTATTTGTCTCTTCTCTTATGTTTGAATGTGTCCTCATCGACAATACTATATGAGTTTGAATCGACAGCAAGTGTAAGAAGAGAAGAGAACGCGTAGGCATCAAGATAATCCCAGATGAACATTAATAAGTGAGTGAATGAATAATAGACAAGCATAGCACGAGAGAAACAGAAAATCAGAAAGAGGGAAAAGAAGAAGAGGTAAGTACTATGTGTATTTTAATCAGAATCATATATATATATATATATGTTTGCGTGTGTGCGCTTCTCTAATTGAATCAATTGAGTGTTAGTGGAGTAGTAGTGCTTATGATGTTTAGCGATTGAATTCTCGATCTGTTGCCCTTACTACCGTTGTCACCGGCTAGATTTTCTTTTCTCTATATCTACTTCGTTTTCCTCTTTTTTTTCCTTTTTCTAACCGTTGACGATGTTATTGTCGTCGTTGTTTCGGATGAAAATATATTTCCTCTTTGGATATATTATAAAAAGTGACAAGCAAAGGAGAAAGATTTCTTTTTTTCTAATTTTAAGTCGTGCTATTTTTATTTCTTTCTCATTATCATCATCATCATCATTATCATCATCATTATTATTATTATTATTATAATTTTTAATGATTTATTTTTTTATATTTAGGATGTGAGCCGTGCATTCCCGTAGTCGAGGCTCATTCATAATGTATACTTTTTCTCGCTTATCACCACTGGTGATCTTATTTACGTCAACTAGTCTTATTCATGGAGCTACAATTTTAAATCAATATAATGTATCATCACCATTATTATCTGCGTCTAAGACATGCTCAAAAATTCGTACGAATTGTACACATGATGGTCTAATTATTCCTCTATGGCGTCCTCAAGAAGATATATCAATTGGTGATCGTATATCACGTGCTATTGTTTATCTATTAGCACTTGTTTATTTATTTATTGGTGTTGCTGTTATATCAGATCGTTTTATGGCATCCATTGAAGTAATAACATCACAAAAACGTGAAATACGAAAAAAAAATCCTGATGGTTCAATATCAATAACAACTGTAGCCATATGGAATGAAACAGTATCAAATTTAACATTGATGGCATTAGGTTCATCAGCGCCTGAAATTCTTTTATCAATTATTGAAGTTGTTGGAAAAAATTTTCAAAGTGGAGATCTTGGTCCAGGTACAATTGTTGGTTCAGCAGCATTTAATTTATTTGTTATTATTGCTATATGTATTATGTCTATACCAACCGGTGAAATTCGTCGTATAAGACATTTACGTGTATTTTTTGTTACAACAGCATGGTCAATATTTGCTTATATATGGTTATGGGCAATTGTAGCTAAAATTTCTCCTGGTTATATTGAAGTATGGGAAGGAACATTAACATTTTTATTTTTTCCATTAACCGTTTTTTCGGCATATATTGTTGATACAAAAGTTGGTCAATTTATACGTATACGTATAACTGCAAGAAAACAAGTTTTACAACTTGATAATCATACAAAAACACCATTACCAATAACTGTTGATACATCAGGTAATATGGATGATAGTGAACAAAAAAGTATGATTGATGGTACAATAAAAAATTCAACAACACCAAGTTCAAATGATTTATATGGAAATAAACCAAATTCAATGAAAAAATCTGTATCAGGTGGTTTATTTGATCATTTAGGTAGTACAACAGGTGGTTTAGATGAAACAACAATATCAGATCAAATTGAAACACAACGTCGACAAGAATTTATTGATATATGGCGTGAATTACGTAAACAATATCCAAATACTGATATGCAAACATTAAATGATATGGCTGCAATTGAAATGATGAATCGTGTACCAAAATCTCGAGGTAAAATTTTTTGATAATTAAGAAAAAAAAAACAAACAAAACAAAATTTTCTCTTTTTTTTTTAAGCATATTATCGTATTCAAGCAACAAAACGTTTAGGTGGTGGTGGTGGAAATATGAAAAAAAAATTATTAGAAAAATTAAATGAACCTACTCAAATAACATCAGTAGAAAAACAACCATTAATTAGTGATGCAACACCACATATAACTAAAATACGTTTTGAACCAAATTATTATACAGTTTTAGAAAATGCTGGTTATGTTACATTACATATTTTACGTACAGATGGAAATTTAAGAAATACAATTTATGTTGATTATATGACAGAAGATGGTACAGCAACACATGGAGCTGATTATGAAACTGCTGAAGGTACTTTAATTTTTTATCCAATGGAAACACATAAACAAATTCAAGTGAAAATTATTGATGATGAAATTTTTGAAGAAGGTTAATTGAATTGTTGTTGTTGTTGTTTTTTGAAATTTTAAAATTTTTCTCTCTTTAAGATGAACATTTCTCAGTTAAATTAAGTAATCTTAAAATAAAAGATAATCAAGGACGTTTAACACCAGGTGCATTTGATAAAAGTGTAAAATTAGTTGAACCATCAACAGCTGTTGTTATGATTATTGATGATGATCATTCTGGAATGTTTGTATTTGATAATGAGGAAGTAGGTGTTGTAGAATCAGATCGTTCCGTTGAAGTTAAAGTTTTACGTACATCTGGTGCTCGTGGTCGTGTATGTGTACCATATTCAACTCAAGATGAAACAGCTTCAAGTGGAAGAGATTATATTACAAATATGGGTGAAGTTATATTTGAAAATAATGAAAATGAGTATGTATTATTTAATGTCATACACAGCATATGTCAATCTATTTCATTTGTTTTTTGATTAGAGAAAAATACTAGAAAAAAAAAAATTAGTTCTTGTTGGTTGATATTACTAAAAGGCTTTCTCTTTCTTTTTTTGTTCTCTTCTGTTTTATACTTAATGAGAATTTGACTCGCACGTTTGGCAAATATTATGTCAATAAAAATGGTGTTGTTCGGACGTCGTTCGACTAATTATACCGGTGCCAGAGGATGAATCGAGGTTTTCTTTTACATATGCCATATTCTCATTTTTTTGCATTTGTCAGAAACAAACAAATTTCTCCAATCAGAAAAGATAAATGTAAAACATTCTTTTTTTTTTTTGTTTATAGAAAGACAATAACAATTGAAATACTCGATCGTGATCAATATCAACGTAATGAAACATTTCTTGTTCGATTAGGTGAACCATCATTAATCAAAGATGATGATGATATAAATGATTCAAGTATATGATAATTATTCTTATTTTTTTTTTTGTATTTATTAATTATATATATTTTGATAGGTATGACTGAAGAAGAAAGATTAATTGCTGATTTAGGTAAACCTAAATTAGGTGAAAAACATACAATTCGTATTCGAATACGTGAAAGCAAAGAATTTAAAGTATAAATAAATTATTTGTTTTTTTATTGATATTTAATTTGTTTTTTTTATATTAAGAATGCTGTTGATAAAGCATTATATAAAGCAAATACGGCTATACTTGTTGGTACATCAACATGGTTAGAACAATTTAAACAAGCATTTAGTGTTAGAGGTACATACAAAAAAAAATTGAATATATATTAAATATATATATATATATCGATTAAATTATATTATTGTAGATGATGATGATGATGTTATTGAAGCAGGTGGTTCAAATGTCGATGATGAAAAACCTGCAAAATGTAAAGATTATATGTTACATTATATATCATTTTTTTGGAAATTTTTATTTGCTTTTGTTCCACCAACAAGTAAAAAAATAACTTTTTTTTTGTTTGAAAGATGAATAAAAAAAGAAACATAGTAATGAGTTTTTTTTTCTAAAATATAGGTATAGGTGGTGGATGGGTTTGCTTTTGTGTATCAATTTCAATAATTGGTATGTTAACTGCTGTTATTGGTGATTTAGCAACACATGTAAATAATTATTGATTAACTTTATGTTTTTTTTTTTCGTAAATTCAGTATTTTATAGTTTGGTTGTACTATTGGTCTTACAGACACGATGACAGCAATTGCTTTTGTTGCTTTAGGAACATCATTACCGGGTAGATGAGATAAATAATAATAAAAGAAAAAATATATAATTACTATATTTGATTTCTATTTAGATACATTTGCATCAAAAGTTGCTGCTGAACATGATAAATATGCGGATAGTTCAATAGGAAATGTTAATGGTTCAAATGCTGTTAATGTTTTCTTAGGTATTGGTTTACCATGGGCTATATCAGCATGGTATCATTATTTTAAAAGAACAAAATTTGAAGTTGAAAAAGGTTCATTATCATTCAGTGTAACTGTATTTTGTTCGTTTGCAGCCGTTACTATAGTTATATTATTGATAAGACGTTTAAAATTTTTCGGTGGAGGAGAATTAGGTGGTCCATGGAAATATCGTCTTATATCAAGTGCGATATTTATTTCACTTTGGATTGCCTATTTGATATTGAGTGGCCTTGAAAATTATTGTCATATTAATATTTAACAGCATTCACGTCTTTCCGTCAAATGAGCGCGCGTGTGTGTGTGTGCGTGTGTTTTTTCTCATGTCGGTATATAATATATTTTTTTTGCTATTTGTTTATTGTCTCACTTTTACACATACAAAAAAAAACATAGAACAGAACGATGTAATATCAATTATTTCAAGGAATTAGATTTTTTTACGTAACTTTTGGATTGACAGATGAATCTAAGGTTGTCATTGGTAATGAAACTTCTTTTGTTTGAGAGATATATCATCGAATGTTTCAGCTCCTGCTTCACTGAATGGATCAATTGATATATGACGAACGATTAGTTGCGCTTTACAATATTTTCGACGTATGAGTCAATAAATAAGAACAAGATAGAATAGTTGAGGTGATAAACAGGAAATAATTAATGGAATAACAGTTGCTTGACTATTTTCTGGTGCTGACTATGAATACAGTAAAATCATAAGTGCAATATCAATATTTTGAATATTTTAGAAAAAAAAAGAGACAAACAAAAGAATTCTTATTTGCGGAGAAAAAAAAAATTCTATTATATGAATCGTTCAAAATTACTGACTAATACCAAAAAGTATTCATACTCAACACTGCCAATAGAAAAAACTTGAAAAAGTCAAGTAATGCATTAGTTTTTTTTTAGTAATACAAATAATCATAGTTATTGGTTAATATACATATTTGTTTTAATTGTTTCCAATCTTGTTTACAAATCCAAGCAAATAAACTACCTAATAAAAATCCTAACCATGATAATAAAGGTGCTGTTAATACTGTTCTTAAATTAATATAATCAAAAAATAAATAAAAATTAACAAAAACACCAAAAGTAAAAAAATAACATAGGAATAATATTAACATTGGTTTAAAAATACGTTCTATTATTGATTTTAATTTTGGGACAAAATAATTAATAATCATTCCTAATCCCATTATTCCAATAATTATTAATAATGATTGTATTAAACTTAAAAATGATATATGAATTTTAAGTTGACGTAGATAAAAATATTGTCCAAGTGTATATAACCATAATGGTAACATAAAAAATGATGCAACTGTTGATACAAATGACATAGTGGCTGATAAACTAAGATCACCATCAAATAAAGCTGTCCATTGATTTGATGTTGATCCACCTGGACAACATCCAACAATAAATAAACCAAGACCATATAATAATTGATATCGAAATATTTTTGATATAGAAAAAGCTATTAATGGCATAAAAATCTGTTGACAAACAAAACCTATTGAAATTTGTATTGGTCGATAAATTAATTCTTTTAATACATCTATATCAAGTAATATACCCATTTGAAGTGATATAAACATAATTGCAAATGGAATGAAATTTTTATATATTTTATCTCTTAAACGTTGTGGTTCAGATATAGTTAAAACAACTGAACATTTTGTAGAATGAATATGATTTTTTATATTAACAGTTTCAATAAAATAATGAATATCTGTTTGATCTATATATTTTGCATGTATTTTTAAATTATAAGTCATAATTGATTTGTTATTATATTCTACAAAATTGAATAAAATAACATAAGATACAAATGTACTGACAAACAAGATTGAACCTTATGTTTCTTTATAGATAATGTTCTCGAAAGAAAATTTATATTTATCATTCTCAACACTTTACATTCAATTCAAAAATAATGACATAAAATGTCAATGTAACTTCTGTAAACACTTCTTAGTATATTCATTTTTTTAATTAGATAATAGCAAAATTTTTCCCTTTTTCGGGCAGTATGTAATTTATATTCGTTACGCATTCATGATTAAAGCAACGTGAGAAATACTTGTATAAGAAATTTTCTATTTTTTTCATTGATTCATCAAAGAAGTCTTGTAAAACAGTATTTAAGTTTTTTCTATCCAAAAAATAAATACACCGGAAGCAACAATATATTTACTTTTAACATTCATTTTTAAACATTTACAACTTATTCTGATCTCTACTGATGTCCTTCGACCGATCTCATCTAAATCTGATACTCTAATACATTTGTCTATTAGTTTTGATCGGAGTCGGTTCATTTTGGTTTAGAAATATTTCAGTTCGTCTCTGTTTCAAGAAACTACTAACTAGTGGTTGAACCAGAAAAAATTTGTAGGCCTCATGTTAACCCTCGTTTGAAGCTGAAAAGGGGATATATTCTTCTCCTACAATATAGGAACGTCACATTTTTGAAGGAGGTTGATCCATCTTCAGCCATACCCTGGCTCTACCACTAACGAATTCCATAGATTGTTTAATTTTCAAAAAGAAATTTTTATTGATTGCCATTTTTTTTGAAAATTTTGTTTGTACATTTTGTGAAGATACTTGACCAGTATAATATACATCGCTTTTTCTGAAGTCATTATTTCTTTTTATGAAAAAAGTTAACTACTATTCGACAAGATTTCTCTGATAAATCAATAAAAAGAATTGAAAACCTCGTGTGCTAGTATTTCTCACACTGCTGTCATGATGAATGCGTGACTTTTAATATATATCTAAAGAAGGCACATTGACATTTTATGTCATTATTTTGAATTGAATCAACAATGCTAAATTATTTTTAGAATGTCTCTGTTTTTTTTGGTCATGCCGATTTACTTGTCACTATCTAATAAACATATGTCATAGGCAGTTTGAAACAGGAGAAAACAGGTTTTTTTTCCAAAATTTTGCCTATAAAGAAATAGAAGGTTCAACCTTCTTTGTCAGTACTATTGTATTGTATATTGTTTACTTATTTATTATTGTTAAGGAAAATAGAACAATTGAAATGCATGTAAAACTTTCGAATATATGAATATTCGTATAAAATTTAAAATGATATAATTTTAGTTATTATTTACTTTCGATATTTTTCATTAAATGAAAAACTTCTTCAATTGTATCACGATGATTTTGAAATTCTGCTATTTTTCGATCACTAATTGAAGCATATATACTCATCGTTTGAATATTTAATTGTTTAAGTCGAGTTTGATTGAATGTCATACGTAAAATTAGAGTAGTGAATAATGGTATTGTATGACTTTTCTTAGTACATAAAGATGATTCTTGATTAATAATGGATCGACTTTGACCATTGGATGGAAAAATAAATGTGGTTAATAATAGTAACACTATAAATCTAAACATTCGATTGGCTTTTTTCTTGATATAACTATGAAAGGAGTAAATAAATATGTACCAATAAAGGAAAGGTATTTATTAATATGTTTTGTCCGTTCTCCATGATTGATTTTGATGATTTAGTTGCTTTGATGTTTCTTTTATATGATATATTAGGTGATTGTTTCTACTAACATAGCTTGTGACAGTCAGATACGTAGGTTAAATCGTTTTTGATGTTCGTAAAGAAAATATAAAACACTTTTATATGATATTGTCTGGATAAAATGCGGTATCTTATCTCATTCATTGCTTTATGAAATTTGGAATCTTATTAAAGTACTATAAATAAATGTTTAAAAATAAAAGAAGTTTCAATAAATGATATGTTATTGGTTTATTTTCGATATTCAACGCTATTATTGTAAGAAAAAGGTGTGATACTAATAGAATAAGAAGTGGTGATTAAATAAAAAGTTGTACATTTTGTATTTTTTGAAAAAATCTCTATTGAATTGTATTTGAAGTTCTAAAGTTTCGACAAACATACTAGTGAAAATTACGATAAGCTGCGTTAAATCAGTTCGCATGGAGTGATTTGGTGATATCATCGATAATTAGCATAATAAATCAAAAAATTTTTTTTATTATCTAGTTCAAATCATTTTGTGAATAGTATTCTATTATTAGATAGTTGAAATATTTCTTTATAAGTTCATACTAATCTCGATTTTGAATATTAGTCGATATTGAACTATAAGTTATGATTAATCACATAATTCAATTTATTAATCTGATTTGTTAGATATTTTTCTTTCAATTAATATTATATTCTAATTAAAGATAATCAGAAACGATTTTGATTAAATATCGAGCGGAGTAATTTTTTTTTTTCATTGAATTTAATGTTTTCTCTATTTATTTAAGCGGCAAATCGTTCACAGCAATTATGGTTAATAAAAAAATTTCTATACAGTATATTGTTTTCTTTTGTATTCATCTGAAAAATTAACAATAGGTTTTGAAAGATAATAAATGAAAAAAATTCTTCAATATTATACAAAATATTTATCTATTGATAATTAATAAATCTAGAATTTCATATTATGATATTATTATTTTTTTCTCTTAATAATTCTTATTCAAAAAAATTTAATCGAGTAAAACAATTTTTAACATAAATTGCATAAAATTTTCAGTCCTGTATGATGAGGCTTTTAGAAGATATTCCACAAGCAAAGATCAAAAATAGCTTATATAACAACTCAAAAATTCTCTGTGAACTCATAGTCTATTGATTTAAATGGATTACAAGTTTAATATATCGAAAAATAGTCCTTTATTTATAGAAGTGATTTTTTATATAACAATATAAAAGCTTAATTCAAGCAATGGGCATTACAACTTTTCATTATTTTTGTAACAAAAAACAAAGCAATGAGCTAGAATGAAACTCTTTCGACAATTCTGAGATGCGTGATCAAAAAAGCATAAACAGAGAAAAAGACCTCCCGCTTTTTCTGACAAAAAAACATATTTTTCAAGCAGAAAGTAACGGAAATCATCAACAAAATGAGGTACTAAATAGAAAATGATGTCGTTTATGAAAGATTAGACCTTGAACTATCTTTCTCAATTTTAATTTTTTTGACGAAAATTGACTTTGTTTTACGAGAGGAAAAAGCTTAATTAAGAATAAAATACATTCTATTCTATTGACTCTATTCACATCTATTTTTTTCTCTTTTGCGTACGATTCAAGTTGTCTGCAAATATTGAAAATTCTCATTTGATCATAATTCAAACTGACATTTAATTCATATCAATTTATTAGCTGACTCAATCTTGCCTACAACGTTGTAATACTACTGAAGTGTTCATATAAAAAAATCAGTTTGCTTTTCTTCGATAAAAAGAGTAGTAATGATAGAGTTCACCGAGTTCAAAATTTTTAGACCCGAATCATACGCCTAATTTCAATGAATATTTTTCGACTTGGATCTGATTGTTGCTCTGAAGATGCACAATACTATTTATTGATTATTTAGATTTTGCAACGAGCATATCCTAAACATTTTTTAGGCAATTTTGACAATGACTTTATAACAATCAAGTCCTAATTGACTGGTACTTTTATAGTACAACCCATTAAGTCAATTCCGGATTCGATCACAATAGAAAATTTTTTGGCTCGAGGCTCATCAAGTTCGCAACTAACTCAACGAGCTTTAAGTAGTGATTGATTGTTTTTTGTAATACAGTGAATTGAATACATCTTCACATATGTTTTCAGAGAGTCATTTCTGTATTCATTTTCCATAATATCATTATTAATACGAATAAATCAATTCAAAAATGTTTTATTTAATCAATTTTGATTGATCAAACATTTATTTTATTGTCCTAGACAAACTAACTTTCAACTTTATTTTTCAAACAAAAAATAAAGTGATGAGAAAAGAAAAATTATTATTTTTTTTTACAATATAAACACGTTTATAGATGAATTATTATTCTTTATTTTGATATTCAATAGGTAATGATGTTTTATTGATATTGTTTAATTATTTGACAATGATCATATTCTCGTCTTGTACATAAATCTTTACATTGAAGAACAATTGTTCTTGCTTTAATAATTCTTTTTCTTAAATTTTCCATACTTGTTCGACTTCCGGCATATGATCGTCGAATATCATAACGCATATCTTTAATAATTTGTAATAAAAATAAATATTTTTCAGCTAATATAGTTGATTGTGATTTAATTATTATTGGATGAATTGAATGAGATGATGAATATTGATGATGATTTGATATTAATGAATAACGTAAACGTTTTGTTGTTGTTGAATTCATTTGTTGTAAATGATATTTAAATAGCGCGAATTTAAAGTAATGAACATTGTTGTTTATCACGAAATGGATTATCTTTAGGTGATTGAAAACCCGTAACAAGTGCATCACTTGATTGATGATCAGTAATATAACGAACAAGATCTTTACAAACAATTGATACTTTTGTACGTTCACGTCTTGCTTCTTCGCGTAATTGTTCACATATACGTCGTTGAGTAGCATATACATTTTGTGCATGATCTTAAATATTTATAATATATTAGTATCAAATGATAAAAAGAAAGGAAAAGTATTTTATTTCGATCATGTAAAATAATTTTATTCAATATTAAAAAAAAAAGTTCTCATATATTGTCAAAATAAATGAGCTTCAAGATTTGTGTATATTTATCTATTGTGAAAGCTTCCGAATTTTTATTCACTGTTAAATAAATGTCATTAAGAATTAACCTTCGAAGATTTTTTTTTCTGTTCTTTCGAGATGAAAAAGAAAAAACAATAATATGTAAAACTTACACTCAGGTGCGTAAGATCGAGATGAAGAAAAATTGTCTGATATGCGTCGACTTGGAACATTTTCACGGTTTGTTGAAAATTGATTGCCAGTATTATTGTTACCTTGTAGGGCAGACATATGAAATGATCTATAAATTTGAAATAAATAATAATCGATTTAATAGAAAACTATGTTCACGAGACTTTTGTAGTAATTGCCGTTTTATTTTACTTTAATTATGAAAATAATGCTAGTGGTTAATAGTGTAAATCAATATAATAGAAAAACGGAATACCTTTATCGTTTTTTTTCCTGTGCACTTTGTTAATCAATTTTTCATATATATATATATATATTGGATCAAAAAATGGAGTAGTAATAGTAGTCGTAAATGTCTAACAAACCTTTTCTTCTTTCATGTAAAAAAAAGAGAAGAGCTAGTTAGAGTAGAATATAAATAGTAATAATAAAAGGAAA
The DNA here is from genome assembly GCA_905250125.1 of Rotaria sordida. Lineage (NCBI taxonomy): Eukaryota > Metazoa > Rotifera > Eurotatoria > Philodinida > Philodinidae > Rotaria > Rotaria sordida. The sequence goes on along the minus strand of CAJNOL010000071.1, from coordinate 226,893 downwards.
CAGAAAAAGAGAATGCAACAAGCGTTTTTTTCCTCATTGTCCTAATAAGGCTATTTCTTTTGAAGGAACTCGAGGACAATTCCTCCTATTGCATTTTTTCTCTTTTTCTTCTTCCTTTTTCCTTTTCTAAAACACTTAGATAACGAGTGGTATACAAATTTTGCAATTTTTGTTTCTTCTTTATCTTATTGAAGAAGCAGAATTGAAGAATAGCGAATCGTTTTTTTTTTTCTTTGAAAGATAGACTATGATGTCTTCGATAAACTTTGTTTTCTGATTGTTTCAATTAAACATATTGCAGTAATTGAATAATATAAGCATTTATTATAATGACTAAAAAGCTTTTCTAAAATATTCTAAAAAGGAAAAAAGAACTATTTTATTATTTCTTTTCTTAAAGAAGAAATAATTTGAGCTATAAGTGTACAGATGAGTAGCCTATTAAAAAAATTTAATTTAAACTTATTCAGAAATAAATGAATATTTTCAAACATTTTAATTTATCAAAACGATCCATTGTCAGATGATCTTTTACACTTGTTCGAACTATCTAATGCGTTTGATTATGATTGAGAATCTTCTTTTAATACTATAATAAAAAATTTTAAAATTCTCTAGCATCATAATAATCACGAGTCAAAATTAGTTTAATGATATTCTTTTTTCTTAAAAGAAAAATGATGGAATACAGTACAACTTTTTAGATATTATATAATGGTACTTTTACGAGGATGTATCAATTTATATAGTCAGACTTCTTACAATATATTCATGTGAAATATATGTTTTTCCAGGATTCAAAATAATTAGTTGATACCATAAAATCAGCATGTTCGTGTGAAACATTTCGAAAATAAAGGTTTTAGAAGACTTTATAACCCATTTTTGAGAAAAAAAACATCCGGAGTACTATAATACTTTTATACTTATATATACAAAAAGAAGACAAAAATTAATGTGCAATGTTTACCCAATCTATTAATAACAATAATGATAATAATGATATTTTTTTAAGAAATACAAGAATCACGAACATTAGATCTAGTTTCTTTTCTTTTGTTAATAATTGTATGTAAATGACAGACATGACGACTAAGAAGAAGATAGCATGCGAAAGAAATACTCGAAACTTCTTTTTGATCTGAGTGTTGAATAGGAGAATAATCATATTGAATAGAATTTCATCTAGTTGTTGCATGATCTCTAATCTTCTGTTAATAATTTTAAAAAAACAACAAAGAACTCTTATTTATTTAATAGGTGAAAAAAACCATGTCTAAATTTAATTTTGTGACATATAATTCATCACTAAATGTTCAATATCTTCTTTTATTATAATAGTCATACCCATAAATAAATGTGATCCAATATGACAATGTAATAACCATAGACCAGGATTATTTGCAATTAAACGTAATTTAATCCAACCACAAGGTTTTAGATAATTAGTTGATGTTCGATTTGGTGTTAAATATGAATATGAAGTAGCATAAAGTGTTAATGTATCACGTAAAATTGGATTATTTGTATCGGGATTTAATTTTTCCAATGGATTATACATTCCACTACCTTGTGAATGTATCCAAAATTTATGTCCATGTAAATGAAATGGATGTGTTTCGCAAACGCCATTTGCTGCAACAGTATTTTGTAGAACAATATCAATTAATTGATTTTGTTTTATTGAATAAATAACATTAGTTGGTAAATTATCTTCAATACCATTATAAACATCTAATAATAATGGTTGAGTTAAATTTATTAAATGTAATTTATCTAATGAACTATTATTTATCATCCATCGCATACCTAAACCATCAGATGTACGAGATTGAGTACTATACATAAATATTTCTTTATCAACTGATCGTCTTGGCATTTGATTGTTTTCAAATAATGTTTCATAAGGATCAGTAAATGAAAATAAACGTATATCTTCTTCATTTGATAATAACGGAAATGAGAAAGAAGATAGATCTGTTGGAATTTCAGATATTGTACTGTAACGTAATATACCTGTACAACTGAAATAGAAAAAAAAATATTATTACTTATTTTATTTTTAATTCAATAAAAAAAAAATCAAGAAAATCTTTTGAATAATTTACATTGAAAGAGTTTCTTTTCTGTTACTATTCATTTTGTATAAGAAAATGTTCGATTTTTATTTCAAATGAATATATATGAGATTTATTCTATACATCAAATATCCTCTATATTTAGCTAGATCTTATTGATAATAAGAAACAATTTGCAATATATAAATCGATCATTGAATTCAAATTCTATTGTTTGTATTTCATCGAAAAATAAAATACTTTTCAAATACACATCGAATTCTTTGAAAACTAGTTTTTACTAAAAATTAAAATTCACAAAACTCTTGAAAAATACAAGATTAGTGTACCCAATTAACTTTGACATAAGAAAAATGAATGCATTATTATTTTGTTTTTTTCACCACCAGAAATTTTACTCGTCCAACATGATAGACATATGTTTTTGTTAGTTCCGATTATGCTCAAAAAAAAAATTTGATACTATCTTAAATGTCTGGTTCTCCATTTTAACATAAAGGTAAAGTATATTTACAATGATAAAAAGTTTTTTTTCCTTCTTGCTTACTTTAATATTTTAGCGAGAAAAGATAAATAGTTAATTTTTGTTCTTTGTCTAATCTATTCAATAAATAAAATAATATATTATCTGTGTTTATCGCTGAATTATTCAAAAATCATGAGAAAAACAAATTGTACATATCGATGTTTGTTGAACAAGTTGCTGATTACGTTAGAGAAAAAGATTTAATAAAAAAAAAAGCCAGTTATATATTATTCAATAGATACTTGTCTTCAAATATTTGTTATTGAATGTATTGTACCTTTTTCTCTTCTATCACATATGCGAAAACGAGATATTGGAAAGGTGTGAAAGACTGGAGGCGATTCTTTTGCTTCGTATCATAAAAGTGATGATTAGTTTTCATACTGTAAAAAACTAATAAATTGATTTTTGATAATTACGATTGTAAATAAAAAAAATCATAATATTTATGAATCATTCAAACTGTTTAAATATTCTTAATAAATGAAATCAATTATGAGTTATACCTTGCACTATTAATTGATGTTCTCCATCGAATAGCTAATTGCATAAGATATATTCCATTTGATTGTTTATTTGTTTGAATAATAACTGCATATCTTTGTCCAGATGAAAGTTCAATTGATTGAATATTTTCTTTTGGTTTAATTAATGTACCATCAACTTCAACAATTGTCATTGGATGTTTATCAATTCCGAAAACAACTGTTGATAATGTTGTTGCACAAATTAATCGTAATAGATATTTTTTATTAGGATCAACCGTTAAAACAAAATCACGTTTTCCATTTATTAATAAATATGTTGGTTCACCTTGCCAAATAAATGGTGATGCTAATAAATTATATTCTTGTGTAAGACGATCAGGTTCAAACCATAAATCAGAAAAAAGTAATGGACCTGATGATACTTCAGATATATTCCAAGGTTTTCGTCGATCATGTACAATTAACGGACCAAATGCAGTAACAGATTGTAAACCTGCATGTGAATGATAAAAATGTGTACCTGACGGATAAGCACGAAATACATAAGTAAATGAATGTTGACTTTCTATTGGCATTTGTGTTATATAAGAAACTCCATCCATATGTGGAGTTTGTTGAACAAGCATACCATGAAAATGTATTGATAATTTTTCACTAGCTGGTAAATAATTTGTAACACGAATTATTAAAATATCATTTAGTTCAGCTTCAATCAATGGACCTGGTATTTGATTATTAATAAGAACAATTGATGAGGAATTTTGAGCATAAGAAACATTTAAATTATATACAAGACGATAATTATTATTACTTACTGAATTTATTAAAGAAAATATTGAAAGAAAAATAAGACGAAGAAAAATATAAATCATTACTGAGTTTTCTTTTTAAAAAATAAATAGATCTATAAAATTGTTAATGCATATTTATTTGCACTGCACGATATCAGATATATCCTACTTTGATCGAAAACAAAAGCGAGAAATGTAAGAGCGACGGTAAGGTTGAGGAAGATTTCTCCTGCTATACACTATCATTTTCAACGTTTGTATCTTTTGACATTTTTCTTTTCGACCGAAGTTGAGATATTCTGATTATTCGACCGTCTTTTCTTTGTGTCATATCAACCATATATCAGAAAAGTATGATTTTTGTATCTGTTATAGTAGAAGTATAATGCTGATCAGTTATTGTGTTAAAAGTCTGTCTATTGTAAATAAAGAGATTTGTTTGTTGAGATCTTTCTTAGAATCTCTTAATTGCAGATCCATCGTCGATTAAACGATGTTGAGAAAGCTCTCGACAAATCTTTTATTTTACAAAAGACAGAATTTGAACAAAAAAACAAGCAATCAACATAATGTATGTTCTATAGCTGACAGAAAAATCATACAGGTCGAGACTATCGGAGAAAAAATAACTAGAGATTCATAATTGATTGGTTACTCTCATTTGTATAAATTTATTTATTATCGTTGTAAAGATACTTGCTATCGATATTGATGAAAACATCAAATATCTTTTCTCTTATTTTTGTCTATTGCGCAAAAGTCAACTGTAGAATGATCGATATTTTATATTATGCTATAGCATATATACAGGAAAAAATTATGAGTAAACTTTGTCTTTATTTTTCTTCTTCGCACTTATACACGTCACAGTTACTCATGCCATAGATGATGATTTGAATATAGCTCGTATGAAGAGGTAAAAAGGGGAATAAAATACACGATGAAAATTGAGACACTTTTTAGTGTTTTTATGTGTCAACTTGTCAATGATAAATACATTATTGTTCTGCTTTTTTTTATTTTTTTATGGATATTAATATGGAAATGATTGCTCTAATTTGAAATATGTCAGTTTAAAAAATATTCTCTACCTGAGTGTATAACTAAATCAATAGTTGTGACAAACCATAAGCAAAAAAAATTTACAAAATTGCTTTAATGTACTCAATCGACATGTAAATCAACATTGAATAGATTGAAAACATTGTAAAGTGTACTCGTAAGAAATGCCCTTCACATTTCGTTCTTGAGACAACCTTCTTAGGAAAATGTTCCCGATCTTCGATTGTTATTTTTTAAATACACTACTAGCCAAAAGTATCCATCCACCTCGGATCTTAGTTCCTATGAGAGCTAAACGTCTGAAAATTCTTCTGCAGGTAGTCTACAGACAATGTAATTCAGTAGTAACATCAGCGCCAAACTCGCTCAAGCTAGAACAGAGTTTATAATAGGAAGCGTCTACGATCACTGTAAATTTTTTAACTCGAGAACAGATAAACTTTTCCAGTCGTTCAATCTCTCATTTTGTAGCCCTAAATTATAGCTATTTCTGATATAAATTTTATCAAAGTTCATCAAGCTATTGACGAATTAGATCATTCTACTGAAAACATGGATATACCAGAAAAGTATAGAATGCTATTGAAAGGTCAATAAGTCAGTGATAGTTTCATGGATCAATCTGAAACTTTCAGAAGATGTTTCATCATGATTGTCCATTGTTTTCTGAAAGTTTTCAGAAGCGAGTGCTTTACTAAACAAAAGCAGCCCACTGATGGCCATCACGAACTTGTCAAGACTCTGAAGTCTCCATTACTAAAGCAAATGATGACATTTTTTTTAAGCAATGAAGGATCATGAGTTCGGCCATACTTTCATGCTGAAAGATCAATAATTCGTCATATATTATCCTAAAAACAAACCACAAATCAGTAAATCTACATTTTGCTATTTTTCTGCCAAATGGAGCAATCGTCTTCATTTGTTAAGATTTGGCTGCGAAAATTGTTTTGGATGGCCTTAGAGTTATATAGAACAAAATAAATTATCTTGTTCTAGACATCTATACGGTTCTGCGCGGGAATTTTATTACCGAATTATAGTATATAAAGATACGGTTTGTTTGATATTATAGAAAGATTATGTTTTTAGGATATCAGAGAACAATTACTAGACATTCCTGTGGTTTAGATTATCTGGTGCAGGTTTTAATATAATTGTTAGCAATTCTAGTCCTGATGCTGCATGCTTCGGCGAAAACAGCTAGGCTTTACTTTTCCCTAAGAACTTCGAGCCATTCGAAACGATTTTCTTAGTCAAGTCTTGACAAATGAAGACGATTGTTCCATTTGGTAGAAAAATAGCAAAAAAAGAGATTTACGGATTTATGGTTTGTTCTTAGGATAATATTTGAGTAATTATCGAGCTTTCAGCATAAAATTGTAGCCGAACTCGTGATCCTTCATTGCTCATAAAACCACATCATTTGCTTCAACAATGGAGACTTCAAAGTCTTGAAAAGTTCGCGATGGACATTGATGCGTCATTTTCGTTTAGTAAACCCCTTGGTTCTGAAGCTTTCAAAAAATAATAGACAATCATGATGGAACATCTTCTGAAAATTTCAGATTGATCCATCAAACTATCAATGAGTTATTGACCGAACAATGGCGTTCTAAGGTTTGTTTCGCATATCCATGTTTTCAGTAGAAATAGTCTAGTTAGTCAATAGCTTGATGAACTTCGATAAAATTTATATCAGAAATAGCTATAATGCAGGACTACAAACTGAGAGATTGAACGACTGGAAAAGCTTATCTGTTCTTGAGTTACGAAACTGATAGTGATCGTGGACACTACCTATTATAACTTCATTCCAGCTCGAGTGATTATGATGCTGATGCTACCCTTGACTTACATTATCCATGGATGACCTGCAGAAGAATTTTCAGACGTTTAGCTGTCATAGGGACTAACGAGGGAACATATTTGAGTGTACCCACGCAAATATAGATTTAAAACATTCTATCCTATAGGGTCACCCATGGATATTTCAGATATGAATATCTTAGCTGCTCTCGTTTAGGTCTGAGGATAAAAAGACATAACTTTTTCAGGTGTAGATCCTAGTCTGCTAATATGTATACCATAAAGTTTTTCTTTTTTTTTTTGTAACTTCGCTAAAATTATCATTTCGTTCTTAGAAAATAATTGTAGAAAATCAACAAGATTCGTTTTTTTCAAGCTATCTCTCTGTCAAAAATAGTAGTAT
>CAJNOL010000071.1:70823-219726 GCA_905250125.1 Rotaria sordida | reverse complement strand
ATACTACTATTTTTGACAGAGAGATAGCTTGAAAAAAACGAATCTTGTTGATTTTCTACAATTATTTTCTAAGAACGAAATGATAATTTTAGCGAAGTTACAAAAAAAAAAAGAAAAACTTTATGGTATACATATTAGCAGACTAGGATCTACATCTGAAAAAGTTATGTCTTTTTATCCTCAGACCTAAACGAGAGCAGCTAAGATATTCATATCTGAAATATCCATGGATGACCCTATAGGTTAGAATGTTTTAAATCTATATTTGCGTGGGTACACTCAAATATGTTCCCTCGTTAGCTCCATGTGCTCTATCAAAAAACATAAAATGATTGAAAAATAAAAGTTGCTTAAATTTCGGGTTTTATTGACACCTTACGAGTTTAATATTTTCTCATTAAGTGGATATGATGGATCACATTCTAGAATATTAATCCACTAAAGCGTTTGTATTTTAATTGTTTTAATGTAGAAAAAGTTCTGACAAATAATAGTTGTCTTCTTTACTTTGATTTTTATAACAATGTGTAATTACTAATAACTATCGAGTCAGGAATAGAAACCCTACATTCACAGCATTATAGTACATAAGTTTATAACATAGTTCGATAAATAGTATGAGTTGTGCATGATTTTTATGCAAAGAAAAACAAGTATATTAGTCATTTTATTCAAATAAAATTTGTGAATGCGTCAATATCTTATGTAATCAACATTGAATTAATGTTGTTGATCTACATGAAGACTATTGAAATGATTTATAATGATGTTATTAGTTAGAATGAATTGTTTTAATACCAAGGTCGACTTGATCGATCTATTGAATTGAAAGTTTTGGTTTAGCACTCAGTATTCTATACTTTGTATAAAATATTTCGTATTTGTTTATTTTAAAAACTCCTTGTTACTATAAAAAAAAAGGTCGTAACATGATTCATCCTTAAATACTTCAAAGTAAAGGAAGTGCTTGTTGAATGAGATAGAATTGGTGACGTATAGCTTCAGTCACCAATTTTTGTCTGACAAACAGAAAAAAGAAAAGAAAAACCTTGTCTGACTCAACGTATTTGAGTATTGAAGAAACAAAAAAAAATTCTCTCTCTCTCTCTCTTTCTATCGTTTTTCTGCGTCGCATTTTTTTTTCTTTATTAACAATTTATTTATTCGCAATTTTTTTTTTCTACCTAACAGGAATACGACTCATTCTCATTGATTCTGTAGACTTTTTTTAATTTTTTCTGATAAACGTAACAATGGCAACTATCACAACACCTAGTATAACAACAATTGAACAATTAAGTATTAACAATCCGTCGTATATATCTGATCCAAATGATCCAACAGAAAATATTCTTGATGATGATATTCTTCCGCCAATGCCATTCAATCGACAAGAACGACCACAATCAACTCGTACAACTCGTTCAACAACAAGTCGTTCATCAGTGAATAACCTTGACGGACGTGTTTCATGTCATGATTATCATGCTTCTAAATATTTCTCATATAGAGTAATTTGAATTATACTATATGATGATATCTTAAAGAATCTGTCTATTTTTTTTTTGTCTGTATATAGAATCAAGGATTTGAAAAAGCACTTTATAATATTCAAAAAGGATTTTTTCCTAATATTGATTTTACAACTGAATTTCGAGATAATCTTATGAAACGATCATGGTTATTAATTGAGTATGTAGTTTCTCTTTTTCTTTTTCTAAATCATAATTATTCTTTTTCAATATATTTATTTCTATATAGTATTGATCATTGGAATTTACATCGTGAAGTTATTGTTACAATTATGGAAAATCATATATTAATTGTTCGTTATAATTTTGTACGAGAACGGATTATTTATTCACAAATAATTCGTTTTGATGATATTACTTCAGTTACATATGGTCCATGTTCTTATCCAAATAAATCTCTAATGGGGTAAATAAAGATTTTTCTCTTTAAATATTCAATGATTGATTTAGTTTTATTTTTGTTTTCCTTTATTTAGTGAATATCAATATGGTGGAATTAAAATTATTCATGGAGATGAACCATCGTTTTTGACACGTTGGAATCCAGGTGCTCAAACTAATGTACATGTATTCGTATCACATCATTTAGCTTATAATGATAAAGAACGTGAAACGATTTATTATAATTGTGATGAATTTATTCAATCACTTGATACTGGTAAAAAATAACCAAATTGATGGCTTTTTTTTTCACACATAATAAAATTTGTTTATTTTTAAGCTTTAAATACATATCGTCGAACACAAAATAAAGAAAAACTTGAATTTGTTGAAGATAAAATTATTATTCCAAGTTATGCAAATGTTTGGTCTCTTCTCTTTAATCAAAGTTATTTAGGCTTTAATCGTGATCGAAATGGAGCTAATTGGTAATGCTTTATTCATCAAAAAAATATGCATATTATATACATATACATATACATATATATAAATAAACATATTAACTATTTGTTTTTTATTGATGTCCCATCAGCTAGTAAACTAAGCCATAAGATATTTCGATGTAATTGTTTCATATAATCAAATAAATTATCATTATTTCCTTCATTTTGTAATTCTTTTATTGTTCGAATTAATGCTGCATTTTCTCGAAGTAACTACAAATGAAAATAAAAAAAAAACAACGACGTATTAGATTAGAATTCAATTGAAATTATGCGATTAAAATATTTTTGCAAGAAAATTTTTCTATACAAATAAATAACAATATGGATAATAAAGAATATGATAATGAAGTGTCAATAGTTTTATTAGAAAACATTATTTAAATCATAGAGCGACTTAATTATTAGGAAATTTTTGTCAGAAGAAAAAAAATAATTAATCTAAGAATTGATAATAGAAACAAAGTTCCTTTTCAATCATTTCTTTTGTATTACTGTAGATTGGTGTTTACATTATGACATAAAGAATAGAGTCAATTATACATATATGTATATATTATGTTTGATTTCGGTACTAGGTTAGTTTACTTTTTTTTATTTATTTCCGAATAGATGCATTTTCATAATGATGAGAATATAGAGTAAAGCAGTGAATAACAGTATATCGGTTTTTGAGTGCAAGCGTGTCTAAAAGTTTCTTTTTTCGAAAGGTAAGTATGTTGTTTTGTAGTCAGTTAGATTTACAAGTAATTATCTACTTTGTTCATAATCAGCAATGGAATTTTAGCAAACAACCGATCTAACTCAACGTTCTACTTGCCTGACTGCTCGACCTCTTCATAAACATAGGACCAGGCATTTTATTATAACATACAATAATGTAACATAGACTAATATTATATATATGAACAATCGAACGAGACGAATTTTCGACTCAGATTGATTCCTTGCTTTAGATTTATCGATAATTAGTAACAAGATGAGTGATCACTTGTGAACCTTATTGACTATAAGAAATATATGCTCAATCTTCCAAAAAACGAAATATTGAATCATGTCCTTACTCAAAAATTGAATAATTGTAAAATCAGATATTTTTATACTCTCATCATCATCATTATGCACTACTTTCAGATAAGTAAATCTAATATATAAACTAGCATAGTATCGAAATACAATATAACATATGCATATGTATCTGAGTTGTTGACTTTATTACTTTCATGCCATAAAGTAGAAATAAAAGTGCAAGTACAAAAACAGAAAGAGAAATAACAGAACCTCTTCAGATATGCCCTTTCGTTTTTAATGATTTTTGTTGTCTATAAATATTACATTATATCCCAATAAAATCCGTAAAAAAGGATTTGAAATCCTGTTGATATTTGACTAAACTATCGAAAGCCCCAGATTTTCAGAAGGCTCGTATTTTTATTTGAAACTTTATGTATACAGAGAACTCAACTAGACTAGCTTCCATAAAAAGAAAATAGACATATTTTTAATTCGATAACTAAGTCAAATATCAATAAGAACATAAATCCTTTTGAGGGTTTTTATTACAACACTATGTAATGTCTATTGGCGAAAAAAAATCATTGAAATTGAAAGCAGATTCCCTCATAAACGTAGACACTTACTCTTTAAAAAAAAACAAATCTCATTGTTTTTAAAATCCTCTTATATTACAAAGGTTTAATAAAAATATATTATCACGCTAAAAAAAATATTCATTTTGACTCAACTTTCATCATTATTCCTATAAATGAACTGTTTCACATTTCATCACTTCCCAAACAATGAAGTTAAAGTTATGGATGTAATGATGAACTAATCATTTTAAATATATACTAATAACCTAGAAAAGCTTGTCATCCTTGATGGTAAAATATTTCCTAGAGTAAACTATAAATTCTCTTCATTGTTAATAAACCAAATCAGACAAATTCAAATTAACATAATTATTCTACTCTGAAAACAAATCTTCAATAAAATTTTACCGTCTTATGACAATTAATAACAAAAAAAAAAGAAAAGAAAACTTTAATTAGTTTCATTTTATGTTTATTACATTAGTTACTGTTTGTTCATCGCCTTGATAATTATTGCCTGTTTCTGGATCAATTAAAAATATTTTTGACATTTCTAAATATAAAATAAAAGAAACAATATTTTATTATTTATATATAACAATACTCTTCTTTCTGTTATCAAATTTTTTGTTTGGTTTGTATACAGACACACACACATATATAATGAGTAATCAATAAACACAGAAGAAAAAAAAAAAGTGTGTGACTAGAATCGAATATGTTATGAGATTCATTACAAGCTTTCACAGGAGAGAAAAAAAAACAACAAAATTTATGAATAACAAATAACCATTCAGAATACTCAAACTGTAAAAATAAAAAAAAAAGAGGAAAAGTGAAAGAAATAAATCAAGCTTGAGGTGGTACTTGTTGTGGATAGGACGATGTATACTGTTGTTGTTGTTGCATGGGCATACGCGATTGATTTTGCCATTGTTGTTGCATAAGATAATTTTGTTGTGGATAATATCTTTGTTGTTGTTCATTATAATTATTATTCATAATTTGTTGATTTGAAATAATATTTTGTGTATTAGTTGAAGAATTTGATTGAAGTGGCGGATCTAAATGTTTGTTTTTTAATAGTTTAGATGAAGAAGAAAAGAAAACAAAAAAATTTAAATCTACTTTGTTGCTGATGATACATTGGATATTGTCCATAACCATTTTGTTGTATTGAATATGAATGTTGTTGTGGAATATAAGATTGTGAATAGGATGAATCCATTGTATTACTATTAAGAATACGTCCTTGTTGTAAATATGGTAATCGTTGTTGAGATATTGTAGATTTATTTACTGGATTTGAATGAGATGAAATTGATGAATTAGACGAATGTTGTTGTTCAACTGATGAATTTGTAGATGTAGATAAAGGATATAAACTTGTATTGGAATGATGAGCAGTTTGGTTTAGAGTATTTGTTTGTGTTCTATAGACTAAAGATAAATATATAATGTTAGATGATCAAACAGTTCCTGAGGAGATTAGAAAACGTTTTAAAAAGGTTTCATATTCATGCATCTTTCGCCTTGAAGCATCATCATTTTAGTGAGTTTTTCAACAAAACGTTTTGGATGATCTCGCATCATCTTTAAACTTTGAGCAAACAAGAAAATAGTTCATTGTGATACATCATCCAATGAGAGTGTTAAAGTATATAGGGCAGAAATTTGAATCCCCCTCGTCTCCTCAATAACGATTCGTAACAACATATTAACTACTTCCCTATTGCACTTTTCGAGTATTAAATAAAAAGAAAGGTGAAGAAAAATGTCCCAAGATATATAGAATAAAACAATTTCCATCTAATTATCAACAGCAACTACATTGTGTTTCACATTTTAATCCCATAGGAATCATGCTAACAACTTTTTTAATCTTTAAATAATAATATTGATGGTATTCATTTAGCAGGTGTTCCATCTTCTAATATTATCTCATATCAGAGAATTGAACACCAACTTTAATGTCACTGATTTCAGCTAAATAAGTAATAACACTTAAATTCGAAATGTTTACTTTGATCAGATTGAGTTTGTGGAGGCATATTTCCATTCTCAAAAAAAAAAATAATTTCAAATAAAAAATTTATCGTGAAAATTTCAAGAAGTTCTTACTATCAACGGTTGTTGTTGTGTTTGAATAAATGCATCTGGTGGCTAAAAATTAACAGAGAAATATTAAACTATAAATTAAAAAAATATATACATACTGGTAGATTATTTGGATGATGAGATGTTGATGGATCGAATTGAATTAAATAAATTAAATTACGATATAATGTTCGTTCATATCTAAAAATCAAAACAAAAAATATTTTTATTAAAAATATTTTTTATTTAAATAAGAAAAACTTACTCAAGACATTCGATTTGTTTTCCTTTAGATTGTAAATCAAGAATTAATGAAATTAATTGTGAATTATCATCAAGTAACTAAAAACAAAAAGAAAACAACAATTTCAAATTTTTATAAAGAAAAATTAATTTATTTACTTTTTGTATAGTAGATTTTTGTTGGAATACTGATCCCATTTGATACTGTTGTTGGGTATACATAGTACAAGTGAGGTTTTTGATGAATGAAAAAAAACAACAAGCGAAAAAAAAAATAATCAACCAATAAGATTATATAGATGACGCCGTATATCTTTTTTTACTATGCGATTGATTAATAATTATATTATGATAATTTCGAATTTTGATTATGACGAAACATTTTCTTCGAAAATCTCAAATAAATTTTTATTTTAATCGTTATTTACATGAAAAATCTCGTTTTGAAAATGGTCCTAATTTAGAATATTTTCTTAAACAACCAAAATCAAATGATTATCAGGGTAATTTAATATTAGGTAAAGGTGAACAACGTCTTCGAATTCCACCATGGTTAAAAACTGAAATACCTATGGGAGAAAATTTTACAAAATTAAAAAATACAATGTCAAAATTAAATTTAAATACAGTTTGTGTTGAAGCTAAATGTCCAAATATTGGTGAGAATATATTATTTTTTTGTCAATTCATTGACCTTGAAAATAAAAAATAGTTAGAAAAATTCTATTATTTCTAATAAATCAAAATCAGAATATTGAAAAAATATAATTTCTAATTCAATAAAAATTTCTAAAAAATATGTAAATGTTAAAATTTTCAGTTTTGTTAGTATAAAATATAAAAAGAAAAAAGATTCAGAGATAATAATATTAAGTTATTTTAAATTGACCATTTTATAGAATAGAATTCTTAATTTATAAAAATTCAACTCTAGGTGAATGTTGGAATGGTGGTGAAGATCGTATAGCAACAGCTACAATTATGTTGCTAGGTGATGAATGTACTCGTGGTTGCCGTTTTTGTTCAGTTAAAACTTCTCGTAAACCATCACCACCTGATCCAAATGAACCAGAAAATACAGCTAAAGCTATATGTTCATGGGATATTGATTATATTGTTTTAACATCTGTTGATCGTGATGATTTATCAGATCAAGGTTCATCACATATAGCACAAACAATAAGTTCAATAAAACGACAAAAACCAAATTTACTTATTGAATGTTTAACACCAGATTTTCGTGGTGATAAAAAATGTATTGAAACAATTGTTAAATCAAATTTAGATGTTTATGCACATAATGTTGAAACTGTAAGAGAATTACAATCACATGTTCGTGATTATCGTGCTAATTTTGAACAATCATTAAATGTTTTAATTTATGCAAAAGAACTAAATCCAAATTTAATAACAAAAACTTCTTTAATGTTAGGTTTAGGTGAAACAAATGAACAAATTCGAGAAACAATGCGTCAAATACGTACATATGCTAATGTTGATTGTTTAACATTAGGACAATATATGCAACCAACAAGGCGACATTTAAAAGTTAAAGAATTTATTCGACCAGAAGTATTTGAAGAATTAAAAAATTATGGTGAATCAATTGGATTTCTTTATGTTGCAAGTGGACCACTTGTTAGATCATCTTATCGAGCTGGAGAATATTTTATTAAAAATATTCTTAAAACTAAACGTCAAAAAAAAGAAGCAGTTAATGTTTGATTGTAAATGAGAGTTCATTTTTCTAGTTAGATTTTGGAGAATTTATTTATTTGTCATTTAAGAAATCTTTGATGATTACTATGCAAAAGCGGATTTTTTTTGTCAAATAAAAAGATCTTTCTTTTTTGTTTTTAGATATAAATTTACAATAATCAATTAAATATTTCTAATATTAATCATTGATTAATATGAATATTTTCATTGTAAATCGTTTATTATGATTGGTTAAACAAGCAAATTTCTATTGTACATAGTCGGTAATTGAATATTATAAAAATAATAATTGAGACTTGTTATTATTTATCTGGGTAATAAATCATAGTCATTGTAAAAGTATGCTTCGAATATAGATAATGTTTTACTACTATACTAGTTAGTTCGTTTCGTAGAATCACAATTGAAAAGTCTTAGAATCGATTCTACTTGTAATAAAATGATATTTTTCTTTTAAAAAAATTGTTCACTGACATTTATTTTAAATAAAATATTTTTAATATTTATCACAACTTAAAATGTATGACTGTTGATAGATATATATATATATGTATGTCAAGAGAAGATTTCTTTATGATATTCAATGTTTTCTAATAGCATAGTATCATACAGAATTTGTTTTTTCGAAATATTTTCAATGAATCTATTCATTTGAATGCATACGACCTTGTTCTAGCAGGAATCTACTGAAAACTGATGAAAAATCTCCGGATTTTTCGTATGGGTTTCAAGCAACTTCCTGTTATTTCCGATGGCAAACGATCAGAAGTCACCGAAAAAAAAAATCCAAAACCATTCCAATCTGAAATGCTGCTTCCACATTTCACCAATTTTCAGTGTTTTTCAGCCGGATACGATAGTTTTCTCATATTTCTTTGATCAGTTCTATCAAAATCTGCTTGTTTTCGGAGACTGAAATCATCGACTTCAGCATACGTAATAGTTCAATCTATATATATTTTTTCATTTGTGCACATATGACAAAGCTTAAAATATTTAATCTTATTGTTTTTCAAAACTTCGAAATAAATAATTTCTTTTTACTAATTCTATCAAATATTAATTGACGATCGTATATGGTTGTGCATAATTGAATATAAATTGATTTGCATGTTTTTAGACTCGTTTTTTTTTTCTTTCATACATGTTATTGACAATTCATCTGTTACCATTCAAATAAAAACTACAATATATATAAAGGAGGAATTGAAGCAAAAAAATTTTATTTTTAATTAAACAAAATTATTTTTGATCTATTTCAGATGTTATTTCGACATCTCTCTTGGCGTCTATATCGTAATCGTCATAGATTAGTAGTAATACTTTTTATTACTTTTTTTATTATATTTTTCTACTATGATAATAATAAGAATTCATCAATTACATCCACAACTCTAGTTAAAAGACAAGTTAGAAATATTAATGAAAACAAAATACGTATTAATCGAGAAACATATACAATACCTGAACCATGTCATGGTTGTCCAGGAGAAAATGGTGCAAGTGTATCTTTATCGGTAATTGAAGAATATACAAAAAGAAAAATCTTAATTTAATATTAGTATAATTTATTTTCTCTAGGCTGAAGAATCAAAAGGTTTAGATGCAATTATGAAAAAAGAATTTTTTAATTTACATGCAAGTGATAAAGTTTCATTATGGAGATCAATACCTGATACTCGAGATCAATTGTATGTTAAAGAAATAAAAATTTTTTTAATGTTTATTTAATTTATACAAAACTATAGATGTAAATCAGTTGACTATCCACATGATTTACCAAGTGCATCAGTTATTATTATATTTAAAAATGAACGTTGGTCACCAGTACTGCGAACTGTTTATTCAGTTCTTAATCGTTCACCAAAACATTTATTAAAAGAAGTTATTTTAGTTGATGATCAATCCGATATTGGTAAAGAGAAATTCTACAGGAAAATTAAATAGTTTATTTTTCAAATTATTTAGAGGAAATGGGACAACGTTTAGATGATTATTGTGAAGAACATTTTGGAGAATTAGTTAGAATATTACGAGCACCAACGAGACTTGGATTGATTAAAGCAAAAAATTATGGTGCAAGAAATGGTTAGTTTTAGTTTGAAATCAAAACAACATATTTATTCTTGTTTTTGATTTGTATAGCTACCGGTGATGTTGTGATTTTTCTTGATGCTCATTGTGAAGCAAATGTTGGATGGTAAAGAAAAACATAATTATCTTTTGTTTCAATTAAAATACTTATTTTTTTTTTTTGTATAGGTTAGAACCCCTTTTGCTTCGAATTAAACAAAAACGTTCAGCAATTTTATGTCCAATGATTGATATGATTAGTGAACGTGATATGCAATATGGTGTAAATGATATTTTTAATTTGTTATTGATTTAAATTTGTTTGTTATATAGGGTACTGGGACTGGAAGTGTCGGTGGTTTTTGGTGGTCATTACATTTCAATTGGATACCAATTCCAAAACGAATACTTGATGCACAAAAATCAAAAATTGATCCTTATCCGTATGTATATTATGTAGATTTTATTGAGGAAATTTGAATCAAATTACAATTATTATTTCAATTATAACAAAAAAAAAAGAAACCGATTAGTTTGAATTCAAAATTTATATTGATAGTTTTATAAATTTTAGCAGAACAAAAATGTTTCTAAGATTAAATTAGAAAATATAATTTTTATTCTAAGGAATGAAGACGGCGAATGTCTTAAATTTGACTACTACTTCTCGATTATATATTTATCTCATTTAAAAAAGTACTAATTATTGAGCTTTTTTTACAGATCAGTAATGAAAATACACAAAGATTTCGATGATAGTGTATGTTAGGGCGCGTTAGGTCTTGTTCGGAACTGGTCCATACTCTAAAAGTGATAGTCAATGATGATTTGATTATTATAAGATCATCGTTAAGATTGTCTAAGAAATATGTATGACATATTAGTAGCAAAACTCGAAGCGAGTAAGAGATTTAGACTAAAAAATTTCGTTGAAATTAGGAGTGGGGCTCGGTTTCGAATCCAAAAAAGTTTAATCAACCGCATCCGAATGAAAAAAAAGAATAATGAAATTCACGATGTCAAATAGATTTAAAAAACTCTGAATGAATCAGAATTCTTCGTTTTTTTCCTCTTTAGATCACCAACAATGGCTGGAGGTCTTTTAGCAGCCGATAGAAAATATTTCTTTGAAGTTGGTGGTTATGGTAAAATTTTTACATATGATTGATTCGATTAATTTTTTATTTTGTTTTTCTTTTTTAAATTTAGACGATGATATGGAAGTAAGATTTTTCTATTTTGTTTATTATAATTGAATTATTTTGTATTTAATATATAGGTTTGGGGAGGTGAAAATTTAGAAATCTCATTTCGTGTATGGATGTGTGGTGGTAGTCTTGAATTTGTTCCATGTTCTCGTGTTGGTCATATTTTTCGACCAGGTCATCCATATAACATGACTGGATTGAAAGGTAACTATTGAAAATTTTCATCATCTAAAAAATAAATATAATTTTCTAGGCAAAGGTGATGTACATGGTCGTAATTCGATGCGTTTAGCTGAAGTTTGGATGGATGATTATAAACGTTTCTATTATATGCATAGACGTGAACTTCGAGTAAGATTTTTTTATTTTCGATGAAAGATAATTAATATTGAATTATTTTAATTTAGGATAAAGATTTTGGTGATGTTGAAGATCGTCGTGCTATTCGTAAACGTTTAAATTGTCATTCATTTAAATGGTATCTTGATAATGTCTATCCAGAAAAATTTATTTTAGATGAAAATGTTCATGCATATGGAGAAGTAAATAAAATTTTTATAAATAAAATTTTCATATAAATTTATTATTTTATTTTTCTTAGCTTAGAAATCCTACTTCAAGTTTATGTTTAGATACATTAGGTGAAAATGAAAAAGGATCAATAAATCTAGCAGTTTTTTCATGTCAAAATGGTGTATCAGCTAATCAATATCTTACACTTTCAAAAACAAATCAATTACGTCGAGAAGATACATGTGCAGTTACTATGAATTCAAATTCAGTTGTTTTAAATATGTGTGCTTATAGTGATCAAACACAAACATGGACACATGAAAAAGTAATAAACAAAAACAAAAGATAAATTTGTTTTAATCAGATTATGATTGTTTTGTTTTTTATTAAAGAATGGACCAATTATTCATCATCCGAGTAATCTTTGTCTTGATGTCGAAGGTCTTTCAAATAATGAACAAATTAAATTAAAAAAATGTGAAGCTAATAAACCATCACAACAATGGTTATTTGAACATTATTTAACATAATTATTTCTAAAAAACATTCCTTTACTGTTTTTTATTTTTTTTGCATTTTTGATCTTATGAACAGTACTATTACTAATATTTGATAATCATTTTCTGAATTGTTATTTTTTATTTTGTTTTTTTTTGTTTTGTTATTAATTATAAAATAACTCTAGTAATATACTACTAACTCTCAATTTTTCTTTTTATTTCATACTAAGTACGTGATATATGTTGTTGAATTTTTATTTATACAGTTAAGTAATAAAAACAAGAAAAGAAAAAATTATTCATATATTTTATTCGTTTTATATTAAATTGAACTTATAAATTGTAACAAATATTAAGAATTTATATATATTTGAAAATGAATTTTACTTGTGAAAGACTTTAAATTAGTGGAAATATTTCTGATGATGTCATTCGCTTAGTCATCACCGATGTAATGTCACCATCATGTTGAATTATTGTGACATTTCAAATAGTTTATAAACAAAATAGAACAACATTATTTAGTTTTTATTTATTAGAATTAACGAAAACAACTTAGGAAGTACAGAGTATGTGAAAACAGTAGATTTTGTATACACATTTAGATGTTAATAGATCTATAAAATAACAGATCTATTTTATTTTTTAGACATTTAATATCTTAATTGACGTTTTAATTTATAATTATACTAATTTTTAAATAGGTATATAGAAATTAGAATATTAAAAAAAGTTTCTTTCAAAATAATTATCATTATACGTAATTAAACTTTTTATCTTTATAGATTAATGGCAAACACTAAAAAACGAAAAGTTACTGAAAAAAAAGAACCTATTCTTCAAAAACAAATCAAGAAAAAACAAACAAAGAAGACTATTCCATCAAAAAAACAAGATCAACTTGAAGTCGAACTTCCATTAACTACAAATATCAATAAACTAGAAAAATCATTGAGTAATTTAGTTTGTGATGCATCATGGTCAGAAAATCTTCAAGATTTATTTAATACTAATAATTTTAAACAAATTGAACAATATCTAAGTAATTTATGGTCAACTGGTAAAAAAACATATCCTCCAAATGATCTTATTTTTGAAGCATTTAATAAAACACCATTTGATAAAGTTAAAGTAGTTCTTCTCGGTCAAGATCCATATCATGATGATGGACAAGTAAAAACAACAAAAAAATAAAAATAAAAATTCTTTTGTTTTTGTTCTTAAATAATTTTTCTAGGCTCATGGATTAGCTTTTTCTGTACCTAAAACAATGACAATATTACCACCATCTTTAAAAAATATTTATAAAGAATTAGCAAATGATATAACATCATTTCGAATTCCTGGTCATGGTTGTTTAGGTAAAAATGTCAAGTATACATTAAATCAATTCTTTTTTTTTTTTTTGCTCTTTAGAAAAATGGGCAAATGCAGGTATTCTTTTACTCAATGCTTCATTGACAGTCGAGTAAGTTTAACAAAATATTTTCTAAATGGAATACTGCGCAAAATTATAAGAATAAAGTTTTGTTAACTTTTTTCTCTGTGATGTTGAACCAAACCAAATTTTATTGATTCGATCTTTGATATCGAACATTTAACTCAAATCCAAATAGTGAAATTGCATAGCTAATAAAGCTCTCTATCAAATAGAAATCTGCATGGAAGTCATTTTTAGGAGCGATTGAAGTTCTCTAAATTGAATACTACAGATTTTTCTGAATGATGAGTTTTCATCGATTCACATCTTCACAGGACTTTACAAAGATGAAGAAAAGTCGGAATCGAGATCGATTTCGAGTTCTTCTCATGAACATAGACCTCTAAGAGACATCAATCCAAATTCTGAAAACATAACAGTTTGTACAGTGAATATCAAACAATAAAACTTAGAATTCAAGAAATCTTTTATATTAATTTGATTTATTAGTGAGACATTTAGTTGACTGCGTTACAAGTCTCTAAGTTTCATAATTGGACTAGGTGTGAAAGTTTTGTAAAAATAAAACAATCGAACATGGTAGTTTTCATCTCCAAGATGACGTTGAAAGAGTTTGTTTTTGAGCATTAAATTCTGAATAATATGTGAGGAGTTACCGTATTTTTTACGGCCTTCCATTACCAATTGACGAGTATCACACAACACAAAAATAACGCACTTTTTAGCGACTTCTTGATAAAAATTTTGTTTTTTTTTCACGTTTCATATTGCTTGTAAGTTTGAAAGAGAAGATCGTAAAAAATGCGACGATCTCTCATAGTGTTCAGCGCTTTCAAATGGCATTATTAAAAATCAACTGTTTCAACATCTCCTAAGACATGACTTGATATATAATTTATCTAATAGAGACTATCCAAGAGTTAGATACTCGACATCATAGAAAAAAAAATCAATAATATCTTGCTATTATAATTTTGTGCAGTATATTATATATTTACTTATCTTTTCAGACCTCATTTACCAAATTCACATTCTCGTATTGGTTGGACACAATTTACTGATGATGTTATTAAACTTTTATCAACTAAACGTAAAGGTTTGATAGATAAATTTCTTTATTTTCTACAATAATAAATTTTAAAAAATAACATAGGTCTTGTTTTTCTACTTTGGGGTGGTTATGCTCATGCAAAAGAAAAATTAATTGATCAAACAAAACATACAATTATCAAAACTGCACATCCATCTCCATTATCATTTAATAAATTTTCTAATTGTAAATGTTTTTCTCTTATTAATGCAGCTCTTGAAAAATATGGCGAAGAACCAATTGATTGGTCTCTTTAAAATAAATTCTAATTTGAATACTTTTCTTTTTCTTGTATCCAATAATATATATATATATATATATGTATATATATTTGATTATTAATATATTTACGTTTACATAAAACAAAAGACAAAGAAATTCAGTAGAAAGAAAAAGAGACATACAAGCAAAACAATTATAAACATAAAATATTGTCTTTATGAGTTGATCAAATGAATTAGAACAACAAAACAAACAAAAGCAAAATAAGCGAAAGAAGAAAAAACAACAACAACAACAAAAAAAAAAAACGAAAATGTTGAGCATCATCACGGGTTGAGTATTAAATATAATCTCACCGGAAAAATCAGAAGAAAAAAGAATTGATAAAATGAGAAATCAAGAAATAATATGAAAGATACTATAAATTTTTTATATGAAGAATAAATCAATGGAAGTTTTATATAATTATATTTCATCTTCACTTGATTCTTCTTCCGTATCATCATCCTCAGAAGGAGGTGCTGAAAAATGTTCCGCTATTGTTGGTACTGAAAATCTTTGGGGTCTAAAATTAACAGAAAAAAAAATAAATCGTTTTATATTAATTTTTGTTTTTAAATCAAATTATAAATCAAACAATAAAAACAAATGGGAGCAGGATTATAAAACACACACAAGATATATATATATATACCATATCTCTCGTATTGTTCGCATAATTTGAATATAAGAGGATCTATTGAGTAATTATGATGAAAAATAAAACCAACAAAATTCTAAATTAATTATATTATTAACATACTTATTAATATTAACAGCATCTTCTGGCGAAGAATTTGAACGATTACGTGGTGCTACACCCAAAGCGTATGTATTTAATGTATTAGTTTCTGTTGAGCTAGTTTATACATAATCCCATGTGTTAAATTAAAAAGCAAAAAAAAAAAAGAATTAATAGAAATATTTACTTACTTATTGGGAACAAAATTATTTGATGGAACTGATATATGAGTAGATAATTTTTGATTAGATGAATTATTTAAAATAATAGGTGCATGACTTGTTTTCTAAATATGAATATATTTTCGATATGAATTTAAATAGAATAAAAGAAAAAATTAATTTTAATTTACTGAAGATCGTGATCGATGATTATTATCCTTATTTACTGGAATGCTTGTTCGACCTGATGGTAAAGGTGCACCTGGCATTAATAATGTTTGTCCACTAGCACTTAATCCATCGTTATTCAGTGGATTTGGAGATGTCGATGATGATGATGGCGATAATGGTGATCGATTTGAAAATACACCGAAAAATTTTTTTGAAAAACCTTTCTTTTTCGATGATACTGGTGATGTACGACCAGAATGTGAATTTGTATCGGTTGTTGTAGTTGTTGTATTACTTGTAAAACTTGCACTACGTACATTAGGATGTGTATCCATTACATGATGAAAATTATCCAGTTCAGAACCAAAATCAGGTATTGGACTAATACTGAATACATAACAAAGTTTTTGTAAATCTTCATATTTTAATCGCTGTCGTTGTTCATATACACGTGAACGAAGACTTGGCGATTTAATAGCAACATCTACTGAATTGAGCAATAATGTAAGAAAATAAGAACAAAATGATTTATCATATATTAATATTCCACCAGGCGGATCAATTATTGATGTTATATCATTTCGACGCCACATACCAATCTTAAAATAAATATAAGAAAAGACATTGTTATTATTTTTTTGTTTTGTTTTTTTTGTTTTCATTTTACTTTATAATGAAGTTTTTCATCTTTTATAATTGGTTGTACAGTAATATAAATTTGTGTAACTTTTCCCGAAATAAAATCTGGTGAAAAATTTGCACCTTGTTCTTGAAAAACAATACAAACAAATGCATTTCCAATTAAACCTTTTCTTATAGTACATTTTTCATCAGCATTTGTTGATGGTACTAATGGTGCTATATTAAACATTATTTCATGATTTTTATATTCAGCATGATATGAATGTTCTCCATGTGAACCATTTTTTGTATCAAGATCACCACGATATTTTTGAAAACCTTTTAAATTAACACGTTGAGATATTCGATCAAGAAAATTTAACATTTCATTTGATGGTTGATCATTATTAAATATATCATATTCATTTGTTTGATTAAAACGTTGATAAATAACACCAATTTTACAATTATATCTTTCATCATTTTTTTTATCAAATGAATAAATTTTTTCATTCGCCTGTTAATAATAATTTTAAAATGAAAAATAATTTCAATATTTTTTTTTCACTTTTCTTCTCACCTACTCACTTTTGGATCACCGACAGGTCCATATGTTTGAACTGATGGTAAACGTGCTTTATGAAATAAAATTCGAAGAATACTATTTTCATTTGTACTATTAAGTGTCTCAGATACATCACAATTACGATATTGAGTACTATAAAAACAAAAATAGATTAGTTAATTATATTTCATATTAATGATTTATACCGAATAATTGCACGTGCTTCACACGTATCTGTCATAGCTGTTTTATGGTTAATACAACGTAGAGATGCTATAAATGGACCTTCAGCATCAAATACACCAGAATAATTTATATGAAACTAGTCATATAAGAATAGAAAGATCTTTGTTTTAAACATTGATTCACTTACATAGTCGAAAAAATAATTATGATAAATTTCAGAAACACATAATGGTGTATGTGATTCAAATATGAATGATTCAGCCGAACGTGATTCAGATGTATTTTCATCGAAGGTAAATAGTGATGATGATGATATCGTATCTTCATTTGAAGGTAATAGTAAACGTTCACTACTATCCGAAGATACTAATCGAGAAGCATTTGTAGGTGCTGTTGTTGACTTCTAACAATAAATAAATAAATAAATTTATTTATTTATTCATTTAAAAAACTCTATTTTAAATTTGATTTATTTTAACGCTACCTGTTGCCTCTCTTCTTCAAACTTATGTATCATGTTTAGTATTAATTTTGAAGTGATTAGATGAGTATAAAGTCAAACAATAGATAAATAGAAAAAAGAACGGGTCTTAAGCTTTTTTTTTTCCCTATTAAGATGCCGGTTTATTTTTTCATTAACAATCCCTATATATATGAGATGAAGAACGACAGAAAATGAGACGCGGAAGAGAAAAAAATATATATATAAGAAATAAGAAATAAGAGACAAGAAACAACAAACAAAGAACGTGCGAAATAGAAAAAATAACATTACTAACGGTTTGTCATTGTAATTCAAGCGTAACTACAATAGACACCTATATGAGTGTCTCATTATTGAGAGACTTTTATTTTTTAAACATATCTTTTGTTATAAAGAAAACACTTCCCCTTTTTCTTTTCTTTTCTGTCTCCTTTTGAGATAAATGTTATTTGAAGGAAAAGAGAAAAACATACAACAAGGATTGATTCACACTATGAGCTGACAAGAATAATCTTCATCTTGTCTCTTTTATAAATCTTTAAAATGATTACTTATGATCTCAAGATGAGATGACAGTACATTTATAAATATAAAAGTTAACATGACTCTCAAAAGAATACTTAACATACAGTGTTCATATCTTTTATCTCTCTCTTTCTGTCTTTAGGCCTACTCATTATTCTACATCGTCTATTTTAGTCATGTCGTGTATTACACAAAAAAAAAAGAAATTTCCTTCTCAAACATGAAAACAAGCATACAATGATTTAACTCACCAATTGAGATTGTGAATCTGCTTTCATTGCTATTGTATCCGAGAAATGAATTGAAGAATTTGAAACGTTCGTAGTGACGTTGTTAACAGTAAAATTAGTCGTGTTTGCTTCGTCTCTAAAACACAAGTTTATAATCAAAGAAAAAGACACGATGAGCGGCAAGAAAGGCATTCACGTTGGGTTAGGGTACATAATAATCATCTGCAACTACCTCACATTTACTGATAAGAAAAAAAGGAAGAGAGAAAAAAAAAAGAAAGAGTTGCTAGTTTCTTTTTCTCATTATCAATACATTTTTTTTTGTCACCGGTTTCTAATGAAATGACGTCGTTTTAGACTACAATGTTCTTATCACTATCATCTGTTTCTATACCCATAACTTACTTTGTATTAGTTTTTTGATGATGTTTTGGGTTACGGAGTGCATGTGGTAAGAAAGAACTGAAATGTATTTGGGCAATTGAGTTACGATGTTCAAGAGGTAGATGATGATCTTTTTCAAATGTTGATTTTATTTCACTAGTACGTTTATCACGTTTGTTATCAGATTTATTTGTAAGTACTGGTATTTGTGTTAATTCTACTGGTGTATCAGGTAATGGATCTTCTGTAGACATAGCTCGAATTCGTAATTGAGATCTATGTTGACGAATACGATCTTTTTTAGGAGATTTCGATGGTTGTTTTTCTAGATTTTGTTCACTTTGAGATATATGTGAATCTAATGGTTTATTCGGATGTAAATGCGTGGGAGCACGATTTTTAAACAATGATAATCGTGGAGGTGGTGATGATGGTGCTGAATCGATCGACATGATTTATATAATAAAAAAAATAAAAATAATCTTTCTAAAATTAGAAAAATAAAAATGAAAATTAATCTTTTTCCAGTAAAAAAAACAAAACAAAAAATATATTAATAAAGCACTTATTTTTATTAGTTTTTGTTTTTCTCATTTATTTACTCGAAAACCTTTTTTTTTTTATGTTTTATATTAACACAAATGCAAGGACATCTTAACATCTATTAAATTTATTCTACGCAATACATATCTTGTAAATAAATGAGATTTTTCAAAGTCTTCTTAAAATATATATATATACACTTACTACTTCGTCGATAATACATTTCGACACCTGTGATTCATATCTATTCAAATAGAAATATCTCATTACTAATTTGGCATGGAAATCCTATTAGAAAAAAAAAAGAAATAAACCAATTTTTTTTGTCTTCAGCAGTATTTTTTTAATACTATAATACTTAAAAATAGAAGAATAATTAAGAAATAACACAACCTTAATAAATATTACTATCGATTAACCGACCTTTCAACGGCATATACGTAGTTTTGTGTATACCTATTGCGTTCTGCTTGAGTAATCTTTTTTTTTCTTTTTTTCTGCGTGCTTAGTCAGTCAATATAAATATGACTATGCAGATTAAAAGGAGTTTTCTTTTGCGTATATCAAGTTACATGTGCTCGATCATGCGTATTTCGATAAAAAAAACCAGAATTATACAAAAACATTAAAAAAATATATCTATCTTATCTATAATAAAAATATAGGTATATAATTGCTCTTACATCTATAATTATCTATTAATGTGTATTAATTTATTTAAGTTTTAAGTCAAAAAATATTTACATAGATACATTGTATATCATATATACACTATTTATTATTAATAATATACTTTCATTTGTTTTTTGTTCGATCCAAAATATGCACCAAGATGAAAGAAAAATAGAAATTATTTATATGTCTATAACACTTGATATCATAACATTTTATTGACACAATAAATATATCGTTATATTTTTTGCACACTTTTTTTATAACTCATCATTACAGATTCATAGAGACATTTGTCAATGTCAATAACCATTTTGAAAATTACTTTGCAACGGAAACAATATTCATTATTTGCTACAGCAGAGCAACATATTAAATTTTTAGAGAATACTTACTTAATAGTAATTTTTAAATATTAAAAATAGAGATATTATTAATTAGAAACGTATAATCAACACATGTATAACGAGTAAGGAACGATAAAATATAGTGCGCAATAAAATTAATTTGAGGAAAAGTTTGACAACAAGAAAAGAAAAAAAAAATTTGGTCTTTCTTTTTAATATTCAAACGGCGTCGTATTCTCTCTCACTCTCTTGTTTTCTTATTACTTTATTTTTCATTCCATTACGTGTCAATAGTGTAGAAAAAGAAAAATGAGACAAATACAGCAGCAAAGACCCGAAAAGTATCAATTTGCTATAACAATTCTAGGATTCTTTATCACTTTCTTCTTTTTTTTTTTATGATTTCTGTAGTTTTATTGATTCGTTCATTTTTCTCAGATGAATGTGTTTTGTATTTTAAATACGATAGAAAACAAAATAAAAGTAATATTGATTGAGAATGCTAATATTGCATTGACAAAAACGGATGAACGTGCCACATTTTAACAGTGAAGTGGTTTTTTTATAATAACTCTTCATACTAAATTTTTTCTCTTTTTTTTCTAAAAATAATAATAATAATAATAATAAAATACAATAGATGAAAGGAAATAATATACGTCCCCTGATCTTATTTCTTTTTATTTTACAAAGAGAATAATAATGTATAATTGCAACATGCATATCTATTCCCTTTTGGAATTCCATGATCGAATTAAAATCATAATTTTCGCTTTGTTTGATACAATCTATATTTAGTTGTTGATTATCTTAATGAATTTTTATTCTATTATTATATATTAATATAATAAAAATTGAAAAGAAAAAAATAATGATGTATTGGGTACGATTTGTCGTTCATATTTTATATGATGTATATGAATATCTATCGAAATTGAATCAATCATATCAAATAACAAGATTTAGAAAATGAATTGAATAAAGATATTAATTGTATTTTTATCGAATTTATATACGTCTTATAGAATATTTGAAATCAATTATAAAATTGGCATAATGAAATATTTCTATACTATTAACTAATAAAGAGTGTTCTATTTGTTCATGTATAAACAAAGAGTGATCCTTACACAATTATATCTATGTGAGATCCGAATATTTAGGACGATGTTTTAAATGACATTATCTCTTTTAACAATAATTATACAAACAGAAGAAACCTGATAATTAAAATCTCGAAATCGACTAGTATTTTTTTTTTAAGAAGTTTTATTGAACTATGAATTCTTCGTATGTAATGATAATGTTTCTTCTATTTACATGACTATTATTAAAAAAGATAATGTTCTTGAACAATATACTATTTAAAACATCGTCCTAAATATTCGAAGTTCATAGAGATACAATTGGGGAGAGATCACTCGTTGTTTACATATAAACTAATTTTTGTTGACGTCCTGAACTTATGCGACATTCTTTATTGATTGAAGCTTTTTCATAGAGATTTTCTTCGAAAATAAACAATTATTTAATGTATAGAATATTCAAATAAAATTTTATTGAGATCTGTGGAATACAATTCACGAATATGTGATATACACATCGAAAACCAACAAGTTATTGAAACAAATCAAAAGAATATAAACTTGTTATTGAAATTCTTCATAATAGATATGCTTATATAAATAAAAAAAATCTTGGTTTCATGACGATGAGAGCAATATTAGTTCTCTTCTAAGTAGTTAATTTGATTATTTTTTTTGCTATATTATTGATGATTGTAACACATATCATTGTCGTCATATAACGAGCGGTGCCGATTAAATGAAATAAAATCATTTCGGACACTTACAGTGACTCTCAAAATTATCCATCTAGATTTATTTTCAATTTTTTTTTACTGTCGTAACTGCTAATAAGAATTCAAATAATGATTTGTATAGAAAATTTTACTTCTAACACGAATTTTTCAAGATGAAAATGAGTGCTACTTTTTCAAGAATAGAATCTCTGAAAAATTCAAAAGCAAGTTTTTCAACTTCTCAAATTTGCAAATAAAATTCTATTTGAATTACACAAGTCGAAACAAATAGAAAATAAACCTGAGAGAATAATTTTGAAAGTTACTGTAGATATACTTTCAGAAATTTATTTTATGCTTATTCGATAGAGAATTTTTCATTAATGAACTTTTTCTTTTTGAAGCATAATTCAAAAGGTTAATATCTACTCTCAATCGTCTAATTGCGAATATCAAAAACGAGAAAAAATGATTCAAATTTTTTAGCAAAAGTTTCGCTGAAATTTCCCATATGTTACAAAATTCTCTACCTCTTTTGATATATATTTCACGATTTTCAATGAAGTACCTGCGAAAAAATCTGGACGTAAAAAATGTGAAAACATAGTTAAACATCCTTTTTTTTTTGATAGGATTATGTGATAGTTCTTTTTTCATTCGACACAACCTAATCACTTTTACCGTTTAATTTCGTTCAGAATTAGATGCTGTATTCGACAGCATGAGAATGAACATTTCATACACCAAGTTTGGCTTTGGAAAAACAATTTTTGAAAATGCATCCAAAAATACCAGAAAGTGTTAG
The DNA here is from genome assembly GCA_905250125.1 of Rotaria sordida. Taxonomy (NCBI): domain Eukaryota; kingdom Metazoa; phylum Rotifera; class Eurotatoria; order Philodinida; family Philodinidae; genus Rotaria; species Rotaria sordida. Next base: position 196,336 of record CAJNOL010000071.1, on the reverse strand, counting down.
TTCCAAATCTTTTTTTTCTTAACGATATTATCACGAACTTCCAAAAGATCGAAAAAGGAGAGGGTACGAAATTTTCTATTCATTGATGCTGAATACTTTACTTTTCTAGGATCAGTCTTGATAAGCAAAGGCTTTCATAAAACGATGAATCTTCGCAGGAAATCACCGTTAGATAATAATTTAACAGGTGCTAATCGTTTGAATTGTGTTCCAATAAGAAAAAGTTCTTTGAAAAGCGAAGAATGTGATTGTAGGCATTAGGGGTGGGAAGTTACCGTTACGTTACCAAGTAACTAGTAACTCGCAAGTTACTAGTTACCGAGTAACTAGTAACGTCGGAGTTACCAGTTACCAGGTAACTAGTAACTTCGGAGTTACTAGTTACTTTTGGTAGGTAACTTGTCTAAAAAGTGGAGATATCGCTTCCTAATGAGTGAATACCATCATTACAGTACTTATTCAGCTCACGAGTTACCGAGTAACTAGTAACGCACATATGAGTTACTAGTTACCAAGTAACTCGTAATTTAATTGAGTGATGAATAGATGATATTCAGTCATTAGGAAGCGATATCTCGACTTTTTAGACAAGTTACCTACAAAAAGTAACTAGTAACTTCGAAGTTACTAGTTACCTGGTAACTGGTAACTCCGGCGTTACTAGTTACTCGGTAACTAGTAACTCAAAAGTTACTAGTTACCCGGTAACGTAACTCCCGGGTAACGGTAACTTCCCACCCCTAGTAGGCATCATTTCACCCACATCCTACTCTTTGTGAAAATGATTTTGTTCATGGTATCATTTTCAAGAATATTCAATTCCGAATAAACAAACGATTTACCGTATTTTCTACAAGTTTTTCGTAAAAAATTACAAACGTCCCAAAAAAAGACATTCGAAATTTCTCAAAAAGTTGTTAAACATCAAATAATAACTATATTCTTTCGTTTTCTGTTATATTTATTACTTGTGAATGGAAGATCATAGAAAACAAAACAATAAGTCCTCATTTTATTCGGAATTAAGTATTTTTTAAGATAATAGCGTGAATAACATCATTTTCGCAAAGTCTTCTCAGATTTGAAACCAGTCACTTTCAACTTTCTATGTAGGAGAGCTCTCTCCTCACTGTTCATCTATGACATCTTTATATAGAAAGTTATCGATTTAGTAATTTATTGTGGAAGTAACTAAGATAATGGATAAAAATTTACGAACAATATATTTTTGATATATTTTTTTTATAATGTTAAACATATAGTTGAAATCCAGATAATGATTTTAATAGCCAACGGAGTTTTCTATCTAATGCTATCTATTGCAAGATTTCATAGATGAACTATGATGGAAAGGTATCTAAAACAACTCAGCGTGTCCACAGGTAACGCACTCACTACTTTTTGACTTTCGAGTTGTCATAAGTCATCAAAACAATATGACAACCAGCTGAAATTTATACTTCAGTAAGATATATGGAAGTTGTAGTTCCACTAAAATTTTCATTTCATTTGCTCGAATTGTGACGATTCTAGAAGGACTGAAAAGCGTGGTAACGCACTCATTCAAAAGGACCCTTTCATGAGAGTGACCCCAAAAAAGTTCATATTCCTGGCAAGTTACTCGCTCGAAAGAAAATATTTTTATTTGTGTATGACGCCAAGACATTAGACCATTGAATCATAAAATTCTTTTTTTGAAAGTTTGTTCTCACAAACAATTATTACCAAATCATTACGGTAACGCACTCAGCACTTGGTAACGCACTCATCGATTTTTTTTCAGCTCTCTAAAAAGGCACATTTTTTTATAGCTTTAACAACAAAACGAGATGATCTATTGATGTCAAATAGTAGTTCAATCTTCGATAGTCCTACTATTATTTCCATCTTTTTAAATGACCACGTACTGTCCGAAATATGATTGTGGACAGTAAGGCCCTTTTTTCACCATTTTCGCACCAAAAACACTTGATTTTGGCTGGTGACTACCATTTATTCTCGTTCTTTTTCAAAATAAATGATATCAATTGATAGGGAATATACGAAAACCTATAAAAAATTTTTGAATAAATGAATTCGGTTGCCACATGCTCGAGAAATCTTCTGCGCAACTTTAGCCAAGCATGGCCCATTTTAGCAGGACAGGCTGAACTAGACAATGTTGTTTTTAGATCCTAGATAACTCGGTCAGAGTTATTTTCTTTAAAAAGTTAAAAATATGACAAAAACCGTATAAAAAAACAAAATTTATGAAACAACTGGTCAAAAAACGTCTTCTTTTCTGTTTTTGTATTACTTTTAACTTTTTAAGAAAAGATTGTAGGAAATATGGCGATTCTTCATTTTGTATTCTTTATTAAAATAACATTGTTAACAAATAGTTTCGTTAAAGTTTTCTGAGACTTGAAAACGACTGTCTTCGGTTTTTTTTTTGAGAAATCTTGTCATCATAGTTCATCGATGAAAACTTGCTATAGAATGTATTAGTTTGAAAATCCTATTGACTATTAAAATCGCTATCTAGATTTGAGCTGATTACTTAACATTATTAAAAAAAAGTCAAAAATATATTGTTCTTAATCCACCACATTGTATGATTTTTATTATTCAAAATTCTTTCTTTATTTTTCAATTATTTTAAAACAATTACATATTAACTTTATGTCCATTTTGTTTTAATACATCAATAGCCATATCTAAATGTTTATCTTTAACCATGACATAATCTGTATCAAATGTTGATATTGCTAATATACCAATATCTGCTTTAGCTAATGGATTAAGTATCGATGTTAAGACACCTGTCATATCAAATGAAAATGGACCTAGAAATTTGAAACATTTCCAATTTCGTTCACATTGAATATCTTTTGGTAATTGATCATTATCAATTGTAATTATTGATAGCTCATCATTTGTTTTTGTTATTGAACAAAATGGACCATTGAATGCCCATGATGGCACTGATGATGAAGATGGAAGACGACAAATAATAAAATTTTCTTTCAAAACATTAAGTGTTAGTGTTGTAGATTTTGACATGAAGAAAATAATTTATATAAAAAAAACAAAAAACAAAAAAACTTTATTTTATCTTCACTAGAAAAATAATTTTGAATTTGATTCGATTTAAATTAACATACTTATTTGAATCTACCAATCAAAATTTTACAACTTGCCACTAAAATGTAATGAAAATAGAGAATTTTTGTGAATTTCACAAAACGAATTATTACTTATGTTTTCTCACAATAATATCTACATGAATTTCGGAATTTTCAAATAACAAAAATCTTTTATTCTAGTCATATATTCAGTCAAAAAAAATAATTTTTTTAGAGAAAACAAGCTCTAAATATCTTTGAAAAAAGAACTAATTTTTGTGTCTTAAACACATTTTACAGATATTTAGTCATCAAAAACCATCTGTATGAATAGAAGAGGGCGTACATCGACGGTGCCTGAAAATGAACTGAATAAATAATCAATATAAAAACAAAAAAAATTTAATGATGTTGAGAAATATCACTACGCAGAGTTTGAAGCTATATGAATATAATTCCATTTTTGTATACAATGCGAATGGGTATTTTGAGCGAGCGAAAGATCACACCCTGAACCTCTCCTAATGTTGGAAAATTTTCGTCTTTTTCTGGAGAAGCTGAATGCTTTACGTCGGTTTTTTTGCTCATCAATCCTCGCAACAAGAGTTTCGTCAAGCTTGGTGACTCTGAAATACCATCGACAATTTGACTCCGCATTGACTACTTGTCTCGTTTGATATATGATAAAACTTTCTTTCGAAAAATGAAACTATGTTGCACTTGAGATTAAGCTACTTTTTATCTTTTACTTCATGTGACATTGTACATGGATTTCATCGCATAAACATTTGACTTACTATTTAAAAAAAAAAGTGAATTGTACCAATTTATAAACTAGAATCTTTGCCTCGTGTACAGACATAGTGATGCCTTGCTTGTACTCTCATTTATTACCAAACTAGGTGAGTTCTTATGCAAAACTACAATAAAAAAACAATTTCAAAAGATAAAATCGATGAAATGTATACGAGTATAATAGTATTAAGTAGTCTGATCAGTTTTATATAAAGAATTTTCTTTTTCTATTTGCTTCTTAGTTGACAATTGAAAGTCAAATATTCATATCGATTTAATCTGGCATGATTAGCATATATAAATCAGAAAATATTCGGAGTTTTACTTCTTTTTCTTTTTATCTTAATATTTATTTAACATATATATATAGGTATCACTTGAGCTTGAATCATTCTTATCATGAGATATCAAAAGACAAAAAAAAAGAAGAGTTGTTTTATTAATGTTTGGTTTATATCTTAGACAACCATGACGTATCCTATTACCTATTATATATAAATTCTAGACATTCTCATGCTTTTTGAATATTCATAGACATTAAGTATTCTGCATTTGAATCATGCAGTACTCTTATTACAATCAAAATATTGTAACTCAAAATCAATATCAATTATGGAAACAAGTTTGGCCGGCAGGACCTGTTGCTCTAATTGCAACTAGCCAAATGATACTTACATGGGCTATTGTTGGCATTGAAACATGGAGTATGCTTTTAAGTGTACAACAATCATTTTGATTTATTGGTTATATTGCTTCTTTTTTCTTTACAATAACTTGGATATCAACGTTCACTGTTGGTAAGAGTGTAATAAAATGATTATTTATATATAAATTATCTTTTTTGTTTGGTTATAGTTTGTTGTTGTCGAGATGCTCAAGGTTGTGCAACTCATGCATTAGTAGAAAATATAATTACAATTATTGCATCAAGTGTTTTATTGTATTATGATGTTCAGTTTCTTCGTAGTCCTTCGTCATGCTTTTGGTCATATACCACATGTTTTGATCTGTTTTTTAACTGGCACTGGGACGTTTTCTCGAATTTTTCTTCTCTCAATATTCTACAGGCAAAACTTACTGCAATTAAAGTACAACTATCTTGTGCTGCTGTAATGCTTGCTTTGGGCGTACTCTATTTTATTATTTATTTATATGCCGCTGTAAGAGTAAGGAACACATCAAGAGATATCAATCCACAAGCTATAATGGAACTGAAACCTCGATAAGGACCATTACAACCACCACCAAATATATTTGTGGCAGGACAGATACCTGGTTTGCCTACACCATCGTATTATTAATAAATGAACTGTTACATTTATCTTAACAATATTTTTGATTTGTTGTTGTCAAGCTTTCTATTTTATAATAAAAAGATACTATGTACTTGAAAAGATATCATTGAAAATTTTATTATATAGTATAGACTTACTTCTAGCATTAACAAAAAACTTGTCTTTTCTTTATTTAAAATGTGAGATTACATCTTGCATATCTTATTAGAAACATCTTCAGATTTCTGAAAAAGTAAAATTGTCAGAATCATCATCATATGAGCCAGTCCATATAACTGACGATCGAACTTGCTTAATCAAGGTCGTAAGATTTGGTTCAATCTAAAATATGCTTTAGATGGAAAAGTTTTATGAATTTTGACGTAAACCGTGTTAAAAAATATTAAACACTCGATTTTTATGAATGTCTTACGAAAAATCCTAAAAATTACCATTTTGACCGGGGAAGGACTTTTGATGGAGTCATATTTTAAGAATTGGAGATGTATCTTCTTTGAAAAATTTAGTTCTCTACATCATCTCGTTTGGTCAGAAAGATTGTCTTAAAAATGGATTTTTGATAAGAATAGAAGTTTTTAGGAAAGGTTATCTCCCAAGAAATAGGACAGTTTGAGAGCTAGCCTTTAGAAGTTGGAAGTAGTCTCTGTGGTCTACACTAACATAAAAAGAACTAGTGTCGGATTTCCAGAAACGGTTTGCAATGACAGTTATCTTTAGAAGATTCGTATGATGTACATAAACTTTGTGCAGGACTTTTCGTGTTCGATTCATAGCCTTTTTTTTAGCTATTAGATCTTACTTGAAAACATCTATTTTACTTTCAATAATATTAAATAAGAACAATTTTTGCTTTTCACATTCAAGTTTTGTTTGAATGTGTACTTTAGTTATATAATGATTTCTAATCCATTTTTGTCTTGTTTTTATCTAATCATTTTCTCATAGCTTTCAGAAAATATCGTGAGGCTTATATGCAAAAGAATACTTTCAGTGCTCAATAAGAGCACATATTGAATAACTACTTTGATTACAATGTAAAATATTCGACAAGAAAAAACATACGATGTTGTTCATAGACGAGAAAGTAAACCGTTGTAAAGAAACTTGTGATGATAATTCAGTATATTACTAAATGAGTCCTGATTTTTACTAACTATTACACTTCAGAATGTATATAATATGTTTTTTTCTTCTATTTTCATTACTTAACGATTACTAACTTTTTGATTGTTCTGTGGTATGGTGTATATTTTATCTGCTATATTATTTTTATTCTGTCAAATAAACAATCATGTATTTTTCTACACTATAAGAAGACGTGTTTACAATGGAAAAAAACAATATCTTATTATTCACACATATATTTTTTTTACCAAAAAAACCTTAGTTAGGATGTATACAATACAAATTTATACTGATTAATCAAAACTATTTCGAATATATTCCTAGACATGGTGTATCATCATACATTTTCGATCAAACTTATGATAATTCTAGTATCGATAGCAATGGTGCATCAAGAAGTTTTATTGATATTCATTCAATTTCAACAATTGCTAAGGACACTGATTCAATGAATAATTCAAATATTTCTCACAATTTCTCTTCGTTTAGTATGTTTTCGATTTGTAGCGCATTTAACTTTGGGATATAGAGAGACGAACATGATTATTGTGTTCTCTATCAAAGATTGCCTATAACTAATAGCTAGAAAAGATTTTAAATCAAACGTGAAAAATAGTGTAACAAGCTTATGTACCTCATATGAACCTCCTAAAGATGACTTTCGTTGCAAGCAGTTTCTGGAGATCCAGCGCTAGTTCTTTTTATGTTAGTGTAGACCACAGAGGCTACTTCCGACTTCTAAAGACTAGCTCTCAAACTGTCCTATTTCTTGGAAGATAACCTTTCCTAAAAACCTTCATTCTTATCAAAAATCTATTTTTGAGACGATATTTCTGACTGAACGAGACGATGTAGAGAACTGAAGTTTTCAAAGAAGATACATCTCTAAGATTTCTTCCTACAGTCAAAATTTTAGACCTCTACTCATTCCAATCAAAAGTTATAAAGTACCAAAGTTGGTCAAAATGGCAACTTGTCCGTGTATTCGATAGTTCATAAAATTCCAATGTCTCAATATTTTGAGACGAGCATTTAATTATGAGTAAAACTTATCAAGATCTATTTCAAGAGAAAATTTCAGCCGAATTGGCAGAGCCATACCATCATTATTATGAGATATCGAAAGAAGAAATGATTTCTTTTATTAATATTTGATTTGTATCTTAGACAACCATGATTTGTTATATTATCATCTATTTTATAAAAACTCGATACATGTTCATTATTTTTAGGTATTTACAAACTTTTAATATTCTATATCTGAATCATGGAGGATGCTCATAATGGTAAAGGAATTACAACTTAAAGTCAACAATGGCAACATGTTTCACCAAGATCACATATTCCTGTAATAGCAATTAAGGAAATGATATTTACATTTGTTATTATTGGTGTTGAAACATGAAGTATGACATTAAGTATACAATTTTCATTTTTATTAGCTGGTCATATTGCTCTGTTTTCTTTATAATAAGTTAGATATCAATATTCACTGTTGGTAAGAGTCTAACAAATGATTAGTTATACGTAAATTATGTTTTTTTTTATGTATAGTTTGTTGTTATTGGAAATCTCGAACTTGTGCAACACACACATGTATTGACGGAAAATCTTCTTTCAATTATTACATCAATTGTTTTATTGTCTTTTGATATACTCTTCCTGATTTAGTTCATATTTAGATGTTGAATGGCAAAAACTTCTTGCAATTGAATTACAACTATTTCGTACTATTATAATGCTTGTTTTAGGCATAATTTTTTTCTTATTTATATGCATATGAGTTGGACCACCAAATGTAATTGTGATAGAACAAGAATCTGCTTTGTCTACATCAACGGATTTCCACTAAATAAGTCTAATTTATTTTAAGAATATTTTTGATTTGTCACCGTCAAGATTTGTATTTTATAATAAAGAGACTCTATGTACTTGAATAGACATAGTTTCAAATCGTAAGTACATGGTATGCGTTGACTTTTATCATAGACAGAAGATTTATCTTTTCTTTATATAATATATGAGATTACATCTTACATATCTTATTGGAGAAATCTTCAGATTTATGAAAAAGGAAATTTTCGAAATTGTCATCATGTGAGAAGGAAAAATTAGCCGAAAATTCTTATAGTTTTTACACATGAGTTTCTACTCTCTAAGAAAAATTCATTTTAATACCGAACCTTTTTTTGAGTTCAGCAAGAACTGCGAAATCCTAAAATGGTTCTTTACTCGGATACACTTTCGAAACCTTTGCTACAAAACCTTTTTGAGAGCCGTAGGATGAAAAATGATTCAGTATCCAAAATACGACGCCATTGAAGATCAATACGAATCCTCCAGGATATAACACAAAAACCTGTAAAGCTTCGTTTTTAAGGTTGAATGATTTCGTATTTTGGATACGGAACTCTTTTTCGTCCTACGGATATCATAAAGATTTCCTTGCAAAGATCCCGAGAAAGTAGCTGAGCGAAGAACCATTTTAGGTTTCGCACTACCACCGAACTTAAAAAGACTCGGTATAAGTTCGTGCGAAAATTATTGAATAACGATCACTTCAATATTTGCTGTTATAATTTTAATAGTAAAATTAATCCATTTTTTTTTTGTAAACAACAGAGTTGTAGAACACATAAATGTGCAACATAGACGAAATATTAGTGAATTTAAAAAGTAATGAATCTCCAAGAAGAAAGGCATTAGAGTCATGTGGATTGTGCAAGATGTCTCGAGTTCATTGATACTGCTAGAAAATAATATCGCATTTTTCGCTAGTACATGTATTACTAAGGATGAAATTATGGCCAAAAATTTTTTTGATCGAGGCCAAAAAACGATTGGTTCTGCTCATCACTAACAGAAATGGAAGATATTTTAGAAAGCAAATTTATGAACGCTATTCGATAGATTCTTACCAACATTTTCCTATTTTGCGTTTGTTCTTTCGACACATTTTCTTGTTGAATATTCACTGTTTTTAATGTTTTGCTTTCGTGATACCCTATTTAATGAACATTAGCTAAGAGTAAGAGTTACTTTTTTTGATTTTAGGACATGGAGAAAAGATTTTCCTACAAAATGGATTATATATTTTCCTTATTAGTAAGTCGAGAAGCCTGAATAACAGAACTGCTCCTATGAATTATGCGATGGCTCGAACGGGCAGTCAGAATTTCGAATCGATCCGAAATTTTTCTCACTAATCCTCATAAAAAGCCTTATTTCTACGAGTACTTGGCAGACTCCATAGTGGTTAGACGTATACATTTTCGTTAAAACGTGATTATCAGCAACACAGATGTAGGTGTCGTTGTCAATGTGGTTTAGAGTGGATGTGGATGCGAGTCTTCTCGTCATCCACACTTCATTTACTAAGAGCTACGCTATATGCAACAAGACAATGAGAAGCAATACTAGTTAAAGTAACAAAACAATATTGATATTATATTGTTGTTATTTCGTCAGATATTTTTGTTATGTTTTACTGTTAAACTTATTATTAGTTATTTGTAGTGTTCTTTATTTTGTTTTTGATGAAAGAAAAAAAAAGATTACAATAAAAAAGTGAATTCACACGAAATAAAAAGATCGAAAAATTGCTAACATTTATGAAGAAACATTGATTAGTTAAAAATAGATCGGAACAGCATCACTTGGTACTCCTACTGAACACTCCGCTTTTTACGTTGGTACTTGTTGCATTCAAATAATAATTATCTCAAAACACCACGTCAGCTCTAATAAGATCAAAACAGACTGTTCAGCACTACAGAATGTATCAACTCTTCATAAGATTTCGGATTTTTGAGAAATTAATGAGAGGAATTTGAGATCAAACCAAAATTCATATAACACGTTAGAACCTTCAAATGTAACTAACATTCTTTTCGACTTTAATTGCAAAAGGATTTTGTTTGTTTTTTAAAAACTTAGTGAGACTTGAGAAGTTCGAATGAAATCCACTAGGTATTGCAATGATCAATGGTTGTTCCAAACATGACCTGTTTTTGGTGACGAAAAACATTGAAAAATGTTTCTACTAGAAAGAACTGAAAGATATGAGAGAATTATTAGGAGCCTATACTAATGTTTACTCTGTAGCAAATGGTTTTGAAATCTATACAAATATATAACCTTTTGAATAAAAATATTAACAGTGTAAAGCATGACCGACATTTATTGATTTCTTTGTATGAATATTACAATCGAAATTTGACTGATTCAATAGTAAAATATTAGATAATATTTATTCTTGTTAATTATTATTTTCGAATTCTTTTATTGATGGACTATGAAAAAATTATTGATAATGATATCTCTCATAGCGTAATCTTTTATTGAAGAAACTCAGTCGAAAAATTATAATACGTATTCTGAATTGTAGAAATTTTAAAATTGTCTTAATGATTTTTTTTCTTGATAAATATTTTCATTGTTCCATTTCAACTTCTTTAATAGCCGTATAGATACCATTAGGAAATAAAATTTCTAAACGTTTCTTACGTAATTCTATTTCACGTTCAAATAATTGTTGAACTTCTTTAATTTTTTCTTCATCAATAAGCATTTTTTTAGCTAATGCATAAATAGCTGTAATTTTGTCTGCTGTTAATTCTCCACCAGCTGATGCAGCACAAAAAGCATCATAAAAAATCCATAATTGACCATATTTAGCATGTTCAAGACCACTTTTTGAATGATATGGAACAGTACCATCTTCGATATTGGGTTTGTATTTATCAGCTAAATCTAATATTTCATCTGTTACACCTAAACAAAACAACAAAACAAAAGTATTCATGTTCTTTTTTTGTTTTCATCGTCTAATAAATAATACAAACCCATAGCTGCTAAATATCCTGATACCCATTTTCTTGTTTCTTCGTTGACTTTCGAATCAGCTGCAGCTACTTTTAAAACACCTTTTGCATGAGCCAAATTAGCATAAAATTTACGTTGTGTTTCTTCTTTATGATTGTATTTTTCTTGATGGATCCATTCAGTAATTAATTGACGTGTAGGATTAGTAGGATTTTCACTCATTCTATTCATATAAAAAATTTGAGATATTTTATTTATAGGTATTTAAACAATATAGTTATACATACTCAATATAAACTAAAAGTAGTTATGAATAATTTAATGTTCTATGCGCAATGAAATAGAACAAAATACAGACGTTCTTATATAGTTGCAGCATATGAAAAAAAAAAGTGTAATTAGTAAGCTTAATGATGCAGAACGAATTTTTTTTTCTTATGATTGTTAGTTTATTTTTATAGATGTGCTCTTTAACAGATAGAAATAGTTGAATGAATACAAATATTTTCAATTATTAAAATTAATAAATTAATTCATTTTATTGAAAAAATTATGATTATTGAGCATTTTTCATGTAAAGAATAAATAATCTTTTTTAATGTTTTATTCAAATACTTAGTATAATCAATGAATATATTTGAATGCTCTGAAAAATAGAATAAAATAAAAAAACTCAGCATTTGATTTGTTTATACATTGTCATTTCAAGCTTAATGATAAGGACGTGGTGGAGCTGCATATGGACCTGGTGGTCCGTAATATCCTTGCATGAGAGGTCTTCCACCAGGCATCATCATTGGTCCACGAGGTCTAGGCATCATTGCTCCGGGTACTTGTACTTGATATGGTGGCATAGAACCAGGTGGTAGTGGTGGTCTCATCATCATTCTAGCTCCTGGCATTGGTTGTTGTGGTGGAGGCATCATCATTCTAGCTCCTGGCATTGGTTGTTGTGATGGAGGCATCATCATTCTAGCTCCTGGCACTGATTGTGGTGGCATTGAGATATAACCAGGTGGTGGTGGAGGCATCATCATTTCAGATCTTGCCATTGGATTTTGTGGCATTGGCGTAGTACTATTAGGTGGTACTACAGGATCAAAAATAGGTGGTGCCCATCCTCTTTGAATATTTTCAAAAAGTGTTGTACCACCAATACCATATTTAATAAAAAGAACAAGAAAAATGAAAACTATATAAAGAAGAATAATTAGAATGAATATTTCAAAAAATAAAAAATAAATAACCTGATAAAAGATATAAAACACCCATAACAACTTGACCTGTATAAAATGATCGAACTGCCGAATATGTATACCATAAATAATGACAACCACTAATAACAAGACAAATTTTTGAATTCATCAAATAAAGTATATCAAATGCTGCCATGAGAGCCATAGCTATTCCAGCTACTATATTAAATCCTGCAGTCCATTTAAGTTTTGACCAAGTCATTTTTCGAGCTTTAGAAGAAATAAATTAAATTATAAATTTAAAATAAAATCTTATTATTTAATTTCTTACATGAATGAATTGTGCTAACACAAGCAATAAATCCAAGTATAGATGCCCAACATCCAGCAAAAAGTTGCCATCGTGGTCCAAACATAAGAATAATTGGTAAATCAATACCAAGTATAACCAATGTAACTAATAATTGAAAAACGCCAAGTAAACGTACTGCACATAAAGGCCATACTCGACGTAAATGTTTACGCATAAAATCCTCGTATTTGTCTTCATATTCTTCTTTTAATCGCATATATTCTGTTGGATCCACATCTTCTGAACTTTCCATATCCGTTGGTTCTTCCATATTTTAAATTGTTTTTCTTCCTGATAAAAATTTTTAAAAACTGGTTGTTTTTTTTATGTTGATGCTTTCTTGTCTATGTATGACAATTAACTGACGACAAAACAAACATTCACAAAATGTTGTCACTGAATTTTTATAGGTGAAATCGATTAAAAAAAAAACAAGCAACGAACAGTTCGTTTTTTTTTCGAATGTGCCATTCAAAAAGAATTTAATAAAATGAAATTTGAAGAAAGAAAAGAGTATTGATCAAACAAAAACATTTCTTTGTTTTTTTGTTTCAACGACATGATGCGATTTTTTTAATGGCATTGCACTGAGATTATGATAAGTTTTTTGAGTCAAAAGAAAATTGTAAATATCGAATATTAGTTTTTGTCTGCAATAATTTTACAAGACTTGAATTCAAAGTACTCAGTTTATAACAACAAAAAAACTCATCATTGGAAACTTTATTTTAATCTTTATTTCATTGTACATTTTCGGAATTGATTTTAATGAATTCTATGCAATGCTTTTTTTTTATATAAGAACTTCGAATAAGTTAGATGAAAATTGTAAGATTGGAATATAGAAATTGGTCTACAATCGAAGACAAAGTAGCAGAGTCAATTAAATGTCTTACTAACAAATCAGATTTAATCTAGGAAATTTTATTCTTTGATATTCACTATACAAACTAATATGTTTTCGAGATTCGATTGATGTCTTTTTGAGATCTACGTCCATGAGAAGAACTTGGAGTCAATTTCGATTCCGACTTTTTCCTATCTTTGTAAAACCTTGTGAAGTTGTGAATCGAATCGTCGAAATATATCAATTTGTACGAAGAGTAAAACTCATCATTCAAAAGAACCTATAGTATTCAATCTAATTTACTAGCAGGCCATTTAGGAAGCTCTGACTGCTTCTAAAAATTACCCCGATGCAGGCCTTGTTTCTCCCTTGTTCACAATAGACAATGAAGGCTGAAGATTCTTATGAATTGATCGACAAGTATTTGTTTGTTCTTTTGACGCTATGAAAAGCAGATATGAAAGAATAACAATGAACTTTAATTTATTAGAAAATTATGCAAGATTAATCGAGATCTTTGAAATAAAATTATACGATATTAATCTTATATCATATTATTATTTATTTGAATTTTTGTAAGAACAAAAGACTGATAATAAGAGATTCTACTATTAGCATTTTTTTTGAAAACTATTGGCTTATTAAACCTTTGAGTCCGGTAGTAGCAAAAATGCTACACATGTTTTATAATTATCGGCTGTCCCATAATGAATGACCAGTTTTTGTATTTCTTTTTTATCATCTAGTACGTTTACCTTAAAAACAAAATATGCCATAAGATACAGCGTGAAAAGCTCTACAATCTACAAAGCAAAGCTTATTTTAATTGTATACTTTTTGTTTTCAAAAAAAGTAAAATTCTGTGTGATTAATTTTCACCATTGCGAAAAAATCATTTTTTTCTACACGAAGTGAAATTCTTTTTTTTCTTTAGCTCATATATAAAATAAACTGCTCTTTGTAATTGTAGAGCTTTTCATGTTGCATCTTGTGGTATGTTTTGTTTTTAAAATAAACGTACTAGATGATTAAAAAAAAAGAAATACAAAAACTGGCCATTCATTATAGGACACCCGATATTTTTCACAACATAATTTATAAATTAAACTTTCCATTCAAGTGCAGTAAAATTCAATAAAAACCTATATTAAGTAAATCTCATGCGAGTGCAAACGAGATATTTTTGTTATGTGTATCTGTGTGAAACAAGGTAATCTAACAGGCTGTTTCAATTTTATCTATCAGAAATAATTTCGGACTTAAAGGGTTAATTGATTATACTTTAAAGTTAGATAATTAAAAATGAACGAACGATATTTTTCAAAGTTTTCAACTATTTCCCAGCAGCAAGTTGAAATACACCGTTTCTAATGTAAATAATGTATAATTGTTGTATATGTTACATTAAAGTATGACTAATTTCCCATTAAAATTAACGAGATAAATGTCAGTTAGCTCATTATAATTCTCAAATATTGATTTGTTTTCTCATAGATGATTCATTATTAATTAGAAAAAAATAATTTACTTTCACCATCTGAAAAACCAATGATCATATTACAATTATGTGAAGATTTATCAAAACAAAAATCAGCATACTCATATTTTGGATCTATTTTATCTCAATAGTCACTATTCAGTATGCTATGGTTAATGTTTCGAGTACGAAACGTAAATCTACTTGCTGATACGAGTTAGAAAAATCTGCACAAGTTACATAACTAAAAATACTTCTCCAGAAAAACGATGCCAACTTTGCAGAAAAATCTTGCATATTCACTGATTTTTCTAATATTCTTACTCAGAATTTTCATGTAAAAAAAATCCAATATAAGACACAGAATGTTCTCATTGATGTTTAAGAACGATCAAATAGTTCGTTAACTTTTCAAATTACTTGTACGAAGTATTTCAATGAACTTAGTATTATTTGCGATCCACTTGTTATTATTCTTATCAAAAATATTGGTATAATATCAAGGAATATAGATAAAGGAACAAACACTACATTCATATATTGATCTTCTTCGATTTGAAGGCAAAGCTAGACCAATATGATCGTTGATTCAATCATTTGTCCCTATATTGTGCGTATTAATAAATCCAGCATTTATCAATAAGCAAATACAAGTATTCTCTATGGCAGAATATTTTTCAAGTTTTACTCAATAATCAGAATTCTTTTAATCTAATTTTTTATTAACATAATTATAATGACATTGACAGTAACTTTTGTAAAAAACAAAAATCTGAAAATTCATATAGAAATGAATCAAATTATTAAACTAATCAAAACATGTTTCTCCATGTCATTTTTAAAAATATTATTGTTTATATATACATTCTGTTGTACATAGACATGTACCGAGTTCGAACTACTTGGACACATACTCTAGTGTAAACTATGTAACTCGATATGTTATTTCTTAATGACATTTTCTTCAAATGTTCTTGTATTTTCATGCAGTTGAATGATAGATGTATCTTTCTTTAGAGAAATATACTTTTTCGCATAATTATTTCTAATTAATCAATGTTTCTTAAAAATGAAAAAATATCCGTAGAGAAAACAGACAACACTCATGTTAAAACTCAACACATTTTTGTCATTGATGTGTAGAATTTAATGTATATACAAACAAAATTGTGCTTGATATATTCGTTTGATAGTGAAACACAAGATATTCCTCGTTTTATTAATATTGTTTCAGCAAAAATCACTGGAATTTGACATGTATTCATAGTTTTAACAGAATCAATTCATTTCAATCATATGAAAATGTCGATATCATGTTTTTTTTTTCTTTTTATTATGATCTATTTCAAAGAAAAATTCATCTTTGTTTTTTGAAAAGTTTTACAATATAAACTAATAAAACTAATTAAAAATATTAAAAAAAAACAAAGAAAAATGATTCGTACACAGAAAATTAGGTTTTATATATACAAGCTTTGACGTCACAAGAAAGATAGTTAATAATTCCATAAATGCTTATACAATATTCATGATCAGTTCATATTGCATTGTAAAACAACACTGTTTGTTCGTTTTTTTTTTGACACAGATATAATTCTATATTATTATTATTGACCTTGAGAGTCACGATTCAATCAAATTTACATCGTTGCGTGCTTGAATAATTATCCGAATCAATCATCTTCGTTATATTGGAACCTATATTTTTTTTCCTATCAATCAAAGCAAAAATTATCGTTTTGCATCTTTTCAATATTTTATTACTCACTAAATTAGTAGACAAAAGAGAAAAGAAACTGTTCGATCGTATCTATCTATTATCAATCAAGGTGTAATTCATATATTAAATCAAAAAAAGAAAAAAATTAAATGGTGGACACACATATAGTCATGGGAGAAGAAAAAAAGTTTGATAACACTGTTTTAATTGAATCGAATATATCTTTACTATGAACAAAAAAAGAAACAAATAAGAAAGTATTAATTGTCTATTATGTTTTTCGATTACATGCATATCAAAATAATTTTTTTTCGATGAATCAAACTAGACATTCTATTTCATTTAGTTATCATAGATGGTAGGAGTATAGTAAAAATTCGAGAAAAAGGTTCAATGCATCAACGTTAGATCAACAAAAATAATTAGTTATTCTCAATATGTTGAGAATTCTGAAAAGAAAAGTTCATCAAGAAATTAATATTCTTTTATTAGTTGAGCTGCTGCGAAAGTTGAGTGAAATATTGTTTTTTTTTAAATATTTATATATGATTCTATAGAAATAGATAAATTCAACAAGAATATGTATTTCAAAATTTATCTTTTTTTTTCAATAGCAAACTTGAAGAAAATCAGAAAGACTTAACGTTGGATCAGAAAGGGATTACTATATAAATACTATATGTCGAGGTATAGATTAATTCATATTTCGAGATACGATATTATATAGTGTATCTATGAATAATCTTTCTAAGCTCCATGAGTAGATGAAATAGTCGATTGATTAAAGTTATTGAAAGTTTAGTTATATCCCTTAAAATCTAAAATGAAAACTATACGGTCATGATTAATAAAGTAGTTGTCACAAATTTAGAGTTCTGCAAATCGATCCGATCGGCGAGCGGATACAGATCGAACTTTGTCAGATCGGATTGGATCGAGTGTGATGTTATCTTTAAAAAGAGTCTGGTTTTTGTCCGATTTCTTTTCTAGGTACTTCCTCATGATAGATGTAAACATTAATGTATCATGAAGCTGTCGGTTTATATTATCTATAAATGTCATAGTGATAGTTCAAATAATTTTTGAAACGTCTACATAACTTATGATTCTTCTATAAAATACGGACAAATGTATTGAAGTAAAGACAGATTATTGTATTTTCATACTTCAAATTAACCGTAAAATTCTGTATGATATCTCTTCAAATGAGAATAAGAAATTACAATATCATTATTCTATTTTTTTTCACTAAATCTTTCAAGCATGTTAATCCATAAAATTCTTTTCTAATAGACATGTTCTAGTATTAAGATAGCAAATAGGTTTCATTTCAAAACATCTCTATCAATACAACACAGAGGCCATCATCCAAACTCGAACGTTCGAGCTCAATCTTAACTGTAGCCATTTTCAATTAATTAATAAAAGGATGCCGGAAGAAGCCAAAAGAAAGGATTGCAGGCTTGATTATAGTAAATCCATGTGCAATGGAATAAATGATCTAAAAACTGAAGATCCCCAGGCATTCTAAAAAATGTCAATAATGTTCAGAAATACTCGAACTTGAACTTCATTGAACCTTAGGATACTTCCATAGTTGTCTATATACCTCAAGAAATACTTGGACAATTGCATCTGATATTCTCTGTACTACGTAGTTAGATAGTTTCCGAACACCTAACCAGAGTTCAGATTTAGTGCATGTCTAATTCGAACCATCACTTTTAAATTGTATGTTAACGTTTAATATATTTGAGAACATCTATAAAAAAACTCTACAATATTATCATAGTTTTTTAGTAAAGTTGAAGTCATAACAACTGACATCTTGCAAGTGCAATGTTCGTTCAATAAATTATGTAAATATGTCTAAAACTCTTAAATTACATTGATAAAAGAAAAAAATTTTAATGCCAGAGTTTCTTTCGGTATTAATAGCAGAAAAGTTTTGTAGATTTTATAAATTTGTCAATCATTTTTCAATTGTGATATCAAGCCTTTAGTATTTACTCATTATTTATCTTTAATTTTCATTGTTACTTTCTAGGCAAAATGAATCAGCGATAGACAATTATATATTACATTTTTGACTATGACAATATTTTATCCGTCCGACTGACTTTGAACAATGACTAGTTCAGGAACACAATGTTCGGTCACCAATAAAACGATCATAACGTTTCATAATTTCGATACACTTCGAACTATTTTATTCTTCAGTTGATACCTATAACCATTATCTACAAAACTATATATTTCACTTAATTATCTTCATATAGATAACATTAGTTTACGACGAAAGATCGAAACTTTTGGAACATACTTTCATATTTTGACCATTCTTAACTGATGATATAAACCTAAATTTTTTTATTCTATGTTTTTGTCATATATTTTATTCATGTTAATAATAATATTTAAACTACTAATTTTTTTTAAAATTGTATATTTAAATATTGACATAATATGAAGGACGTGTCGGACAAATATTACATAAATTTAATAAGAAATTTGTAATATAGTAAAATGATCTGGTAAGATTAGATTTATGCATCAGAATGAAAGTTCATAACATGTTATGTCATCATAGTTGAAATATGTTTCTTTTTTTTTTTTTGTTTCAACTCTATTATTATCAAAATAGATAGTTGGAAATAGAAAAAAAAAAAACTTGGACTATCATTTATTACTATGAAACATTTTAATTATAAAACAACATAATGACAACTGTAAAAATCTGTTTTTGATTTTTTTTGTTTTAAAATTGAAACAATGTCTAATCTCATACAGACATAGAAAAACGAATATATGAGGAGGGGAATAAAAGTCACCTTACATCTTGGCGCGTGTACACATATATAGAATTTTTTTGATTAATTGATTTGAGTTTTTTTTCGGTAACCTAAGATGTGCGTATATGTCTATACAATGTCGAACTCGTACTGATACACTTGTCCATATATGAGTTAATTATTATCAAGTAAAAAAAAACAGAAACGTAAAAAGAGAGACATGATGAAAACGCCTATACGATGTCATATCCTTGTTGACCTGGCTCAATGCCAAAGAGAAAAAAATAATAAGTTTCTTATACGATGTTAAATATAAACTTTATTTTACACTTGTCTTTTTTTGTTTTGTTCTTTATTATTAATTCATTTGTTATGTTTATTAATAAAAAAAAAAAAGAAAAAAATTAATTAGGCAAAACGCCAAATTATTTTCTTTTTTTTCTTTTTTTAATACTGTTAATCAGGTTTGTTGCTGTTACTTATTCTTTTTTGCTTGCCTTTCATATGTTTAAGTACAGAGGACCCGATAACAGCACATTCGAACGGCAAGATACAAATTACTATCAGCTTGCTGCTGCTTTTACCCTAGTTGATTCTTCATTCTCTTTCGTTCTCATATGTGTCGATACATTGGGGCACATTGATATAGAAAAATTGTTGTGCTCTTTTTTTTTTTCGTTAACATTGCCGCCAAGAACAGCGTGTATCTATGTGTGTGTGTATATATGCCTTGACGAACAGCAGTCAATCCAACAACTGCCGTTGGCAATGAGCCAACTGCGTGCGAACTAGCATGATGTCGATGTCTACCATCATGTGATTTGAATAGAGAAAGAGAACAAGAGAAGAAAAAAAAAGGAGGAGAGAGAGAGAAAAAGAAAGAAAAAAAAATTGTTGTTCTCTTCTTCCAAAATATGATTTTTTCCATTGGTTGGCTCAGATACTACCTCACAATCTAACATACAAATGCGATGGATGTATAGAGAGAGCAGCTGTTTCTTCGTTCTACTTGTGTGTTGTGTCGTGCAGCTGATTCGCCGTTAATGAAAAATAAGGCACCCCTCTTTTTTTTTCTTCTCTGTTTGTGCTTCTCTTCTTCTTCCTCCTCTTGGTCGTCGTCGTCGTCGTCATTTGTATGCATTCCTCTCTCTATTCTTTTCTCGCGCTCTTTTTCTGGTTTCTATTATTACCCTACATACACACACACACACACACACACACACACACACTCGTCGACATCATCGGGTTTGTTCGCGTCGTCGTTTGTTGGTTGTATACGTATTTTTTGCTACGATTAGTACTTCCGACAGATACTCTTCAATCCTATTAAAAGAAAAAAAAGATACAATTCAATATTTAATTTTTAAAAAAATTCGTATGTATTCAATGAATTTCTTTTTTTTCCTCCTCCTCCTCCTCCTTCCCTCCCCCTACTATTACTATTACTACCATTACAATTTTTCTTTTTTTTCCTCTTCCTATTCATCTGTTATTCCTTCACTTCTTCTTGATCATGTGAATGTGACAAAAAAAGAAAAAAAACTTTTTTTTTCTTTTATATAGAAAAAAATTCGATTCTAAACGTCTACATATCTTGAATGTCCTATTGCTATGTGGATGACGATACATCTGATCTAATCTCGCCACAATATCATCATCGTCATTTAATGCCTGAATCACCATTACAACATAAATTATCAGCAAATAATTCAACCACGAATAGTCACGTTAGGTATGTTTGAATAGAAAAGTATTTTTTTTTCTTTTTTTGGCTTTTAATATGTATGAACGCATATGTTTGTATGTGTGTATGTGTATGCGTGTGTACCGAATGGTGTTTGGCTTATAGCCAAAAAGAAAAAAAATGTTCTTTTATTGACTATGAACTGAGTTGGAATATGATACACGACCACATGCATTTTTATATCAAACGTGTTTGTTCTGTTCTTTTTTTTCTGTTCATTTGTTCGTTCACATATATACATACATACACATACACACATATTGGCTAGAGTTCAGTTCACCGGTGAATATGAAGAAGGTTAAAGAAATAGATTCTTTTGTATGTCATCATATCTTCCATTTATATTATGCGTTGATAGATTGACGGATCCATTTAACTGTCAGTGTATATGATGTGCGATAAAAAAACCGATTGTGTTCTACATGTATTGATTAGTTTATTTAAATATTTCCTTTTTTTTTCTTTTTAGTCCTACTGGTTCCGATATGTCTCCAAATTCACAATTGGAACATGAAAAACGTGTACGACGTGAAATTGCTAATTCAAATGAACGTCGTCGTATGCAATCAATAAATACTGGTTTTCAAAGTTTAAAAATTCTCATTCCTCATTCATGTGGTGAAAAACTTAGCAAAGTATGTTATGTCTAAAACATAACGAGACGTTCTAATATTAAAAGAGGAAAAAGAAAAGAAAGAAACGGAAAAAGTCAAGGATAAGTGGCAACAGGTTCAAAAAACATATCGGAAAAAACTATAATTTTTATCTCATGATGTTATCCTAATGACTTGATTAAAAAAAAAAAAAAAAAAAAAGAGAACAACCGAGTTTCTATTAACCTATATTTAGGCATGTATACTTCAACGTGCTGCTGATCATATAAAAAGTCTTGAAAATGAAAAACTTAAATTACAATCTCAAAATGAACAATTTCGTATATTAATAAAAAGTTTTCAAATTGATTCAACAAGTGTTTTACAAGCACAACGACGTTTATCAACAAATGGTAAATTTAAAAATTAATTATTAAAATTTCATAAAAATAGACAAAAATTTTTTTTTTTTTCAAGATCCAGATGAAACTATTCTATTACTGAATAATGAAATAAAACCTATTGGAAATTCTGATGATACAAATGATGATCAATTAAGATTATATCATGATATTAAAAATCGTCATACATTAGTTCAAAATTGGCATGATGTTACACAATATGTTCAACAACAAAAAGATGAACAACAACAACATTATTATCCAATATCATCATCATCATCATATCGAACTAATACAAAACAATCACCAACATCAGATACAACATATATGATTGTCAAACAAAATCAACCTAGTCAACGTTGTTATAAAACAAATTCACTTGATCAACATAATGATAATGGTATTGTTATCGTTGAACGATGTCAACTCAGGACACAAAGTGTTGATACAAATAATAATAATAATAATTTATCATCATCATCATCATCAAATTTAACTGATCATACAGTAGCACGTCGAAATTTACAAACAATTGTTGAAGCTATTCGTCATGTAGAAGGTGATGATGCATTATCAAATATAACTTCAACACAATCAACATCACAAAAAGAAGATTTACCAGCACAGATAAAAGCAATGATTAATGAAAAATTTCAACAGCAACAACAACAACAACAACAACAACAACATATAAATAAAAGTTCATCATCAACAAATACAATTTATCAACAACCAATGAATATTTATGATCCACAGCAAACATTATCAACATCACATGATATTGATTTACATCAAAAACCGCCTAAAAAACGAAAAATAACTTATAATGAAAATGATGATACTATTGAACAACACACAATTATACAAAAACAAGGTAGATATTTTTTTCATGAATTTTTTTTATTTAATCTAATTTATTCTAAATAGATTTACCACCAATATCAAGTCCAGATGTTCATCATCATGAACAAATCTCAAGTGAATCATCTCCACCTCAAACAATTATCTCAAATTTAGTTGTACGTTCATCACCACCAACAGTAGCTCAGTTATTACAAGAACATTTAATACAACGTTCAGTACGTTATCCTCCACCTCCATTATTAACAACAAATATTCAACGACATCAACAACATTAACAAAATAAAACAGGTGAACATTTATTATTATTATTATTACTCTTGTTCTCGTTTCCTATCCCGGTTTGTACTACTTTTCCTCTTTTTCCTTTTTTTTCTTTTTCTTTTTTTGTAAATATATACATATACATATTTTCTTTTGTGTGTTGTGTATTCTCCTGTAAGAAAGAAAAAAAAACAATAAGACCAAAAATGCTCATTGTGTTGCTTCTTTTGCTGTTGTTTGTTTAATGTGTATGTGTGTTTTTGGCTCAAGTATTTGAAAAGGACAGTGATATGCATTCTTATGTGCTGTCTCTATTCTTTCTTGTGTGTGTGTGTGTCTTGTGCGATCAAACTGTCCCTTTTCTAAGAAAGAAAAAAAACAAAAAGAATAGTACGATTCAACACATCACACATTCGTTCTGTTGACTCCTTTCTTTTTTTAGCGTTTTGTTTCATTGTTCACACCGGTCTTTTTTCTCTCTCTCTCTCTCTCTCTCGCATTTTATTCGCGAAAAGCTATGCATCTTTTTTTTTTTGTTGCTTCTGTTTTGGTTTGATGATGATGATGATGATTATGTATATGGTATGCGTTCTTTAAACTTTTTGTCACTCATATGCGATCAATGAGTGTATGTTTTTTGTGTGTCTTTGCCCGTTCGTTTTGATGAAGCTTGTACATTTGTACAGATAAAGAAAAACAAACCAGCATTAAAAAAAAATTTTTTTTGTTTTTTTTTTTTTCGATTCATTCAATGAAACGCAATTGGACAGCTGTTCACAGATGCTATCGAGCATTAATAGGAAAATGTCAGTAGGCAGTGACACCATCTGATTCATACATTCCTGAAGTTCTTTTCTTTTCTTTCTTTTTCTTTTTGATACGAATCCAGAACAGGAAAAAGAAAAGGACGAACGATAAATAATAGTATGTTTAAAGTAAATGCGTTCTTTTCACTCTTTATTTGCGTGACTCAATTGGGATGTCTACATGACAAAAGATATTTTTCGAATTAAATTATGTTATGTATAATACTATCATTTTTTTTCTATTCAAATCTGTCATCTATTAAATATTGATATATCTGTCATTTGGAATAGTAAACACATATGTGAATCGTCAATTATTTCTATAAATTAAAACATATGCATTCTAATGCAATGAAAAAAATTGACAAAATCCAACTGTTAGTACTTGTAACAAAGAAATTTTTTTTTATTCAATTAGAAAGATGAAAAATTTAATAAAATTTTTAAATGTTCTATTAACTTAAATAATTTTTATAAAAAATCTCTTCTAGAAACATTCCAGTTAACTTGTTTGATTCAATAGAATAATGCTTTTATTCATGTGCATCTATATAACTGTCAATACCAATTCATAAATCGATTATAGCCTATAATCTCATGAGTTCATCTAACCATGAATTGTCGGTTTATATAAGCATGCTATAAACTTCCGATGAAAAAAAAGCCTATCAGAAGACAAGAGAAATGATAAATGTGATGATCGATAGAATTTGTTTGATTAGAACATGCGTTCTATAGTGTCACGATTATTTATTATAACAGATTGACAGAATAAATAATAATATAAAGTATAAATAAGTGATCTTCTTAGAAGACAATAGTTTTTTCGATTTTTATTCGCCCAAAAAAAAGAGAACAAAAAAAGTTTTTTATTATAAATTTTGATTGATAGTCAATTGTTCTGTTTTATTTTTATTTGAACTTGTTTCAGATTGTTCAATAGATTTTTCTAATTTCTTATTTATTATATTTAATGATTGAATATCATTTTTTATTTGTATATTTGATACTTTTTTATTTGAATGACGATTAACACTTGAACCAGGAAAAGATGCAAGAATCATTTTTATTTGATAGTATGAATAGGCTAACCATCGTTGTGTATCACTTAAAATTGGATATAAAAAAGATGTTTTCATTGCCATAAGACTACCAGAACGAATAGTAACATATAATGTTACAAGATCATATTTAACTGTTGTTAATGCTGCTGATACAGCATGATAACGAAGTATTTCTCCATTTAAATCTGCTTTAGTAACATATCCTTCAATTGTACCTATTTTTTTAACTAAATGACGAAGATTACATGCAAATACACGTAATACTCGTCTATAATCTAATAAATAAAACTTTATTGTTATTAATAGAATTTATATTTAAATAATTTCTTACTAGGTGAAAATCGTACAATCCATGATGGATGAATTAATCGAGTTGTTTTCATATCATAGAATGTTGATTTAGACATGGCACTAAATAAAACAAAGAAATAATTAAAATTTCACAGATTTTTGTTTTTCAATATTAAACAATTTAAATAGTGTGTATGTATTTTTACTTTTTTCAATTTAGTTGATTCATAAATCAAATAAAAACTGCTTTTGATTTTTGTATAAACATGACTAAACAAAGATGTCATGTTCACTTCTCAAACTTTATGATTTCAATCTCATCGATCAAATATGACTTGCGTAGATTTTATCACAGTCTAGAGTTGAATTAAAGGTGTAAGAAAAAGTCAGTGTTTAATTGTATATATGTTATTTACATAAACGAATTTTAGAAAAAACAAACAAAGCAAGAAAAGTTCTCAATCATAATAAAAAAGAATACAAATCTTCAATGATATTTCGAAATTTGAATTAAGAAAGAAATATGATACACAAAATTGATTTATCTTATCTTACCAAATACGACGCATTTTTTCTCCATAAGGTATAAAATCAGTATCTAAATTAATATTATATAAAGATATACAAGTTGAATTGGTTAACTGTGTATTATTTAATAAATTTTTATTATTATTTCTTATTGATATTCGTACAACATAATCAATTACAATTGTATTTAAAACAAATTCACATAAACTATTTGCATATTCAGCATATTCAGTAAGAATGTTTAAATCAAGATAACCGTATGGATTATATCGATTCGCATTACATAAAGTCATTTTTTAATTAAGTATTGACAAAAAAAAAATATCGATGCCGATTGTTACAGAAAAATAAACAAAAAAAGTATTCAAAGATTGATGACTATTGACACTATGGTAACATTTTCTGATAAATATTTTGTTTCATTTTATTTATTTAATATTGAAAATATCATGAATACAAACATTAGTCTTCTATTATTACATTATTGTAACCATGCAATAAGAAAACATCTATTGTACACTCTTCGTTTCATTGATATAATCAAATAAACAATTCACAACTCCCATCTAGTTTTATAGGTACATCTATTACATTTCAGTCTTTATTTATTTTTCACTAAGAAAAAAAATAATATCTGATTCTAATTTTATCACACTATTGACAATAAAGGTATATCGTATATTTCTTACCAACTGTCTAACCTTTTTACTATCATTATGCTTGTATGTAAAATAGAACAAAAAAGTTTAACGTACTCGATGACCGAAACATATATATATATATATTTATATTCTTATTTTAATCAGCGATACATTTTTATTAATAAAATCTATTTATAAACAACGGTATAACATTTCTCGACAAAGTGAAAACGAAATTAAAATTGTTATCAGAGATCTTAATGTGAAAGAAGTTAATCGAACTTGCTCACCTTTCTCAGTTTTTATATCGTATCTGCAAAAATGTTGACCTGTTTGTTAGAAAAATGCCTGCTTCATTTTAGACGACAACTTTTTTTCAGTCATTTTCTGTCAGATGGAATGCTTCTGACTGTTTGTCAAATTTTTAGTATCCTTCCACTTTTAGAAATTATCGCGAATCATGGTTAGCATTTCAGAACGAGTATTGGGACCGTACACTATGAAATCGTCTCCACTTACTCAAGAGGAAGAAACTGTTTCATCATCCTTCCCTATTTAAACATACGAAATATTATTTCTTCATTTAACTATCTTTTCTGATCATATAAAAATTGTATATGAACTTGTACGATTTTATATGTTAATCTTAAAGTCACTATTTCTGAAAAAAAATCGTACTGGGACGATTCTTGTATGATTTTAATACTAGGCATTATACGATTCATGCATAACTTTCTATGGTTTCCCATAACATTGCATACCTGATTTTCGTCTTCTATCATCTTGTTTTCTTAAGAAAATCTTTCTTGTTTATTTGTATATCGATATTTATTTTTATTGAATTTAATCATTATCTGTGAAGCGATTTTTTTTTGTTATAGATCAGCACTACTACATATAGCAGACGTATTTTCAATTGTAAAAAAGTATTTTATCGCTTGAAGATTAAAATTAGACGCACAAAACTATCATTATCAAAACTATTTGCACAAGTGAGATCTAAAATTATGATCTCACGAGATTCCAATTATTAGACTTTGCAAGAATCTTATAGTAAGAACCATATAAACTTCACATAAGCATCTTATAGTCAGATAAATATTAAATCTTACGACATCTGATTGTCAGTAAGATCTTATACGATCTTCACAAAATTTTGCCACTTGGGTATGTTATAATTGAATGCAATTGTGTAATATAATCGTACACGTTATCTGCGTTTGAACGCATGGTGCCCTATACGACGATCATTTTTTGACGTGTTTTGTAGTATACGGCTGTTTACGATTGTGGTTTTTTCGATCTGGAATTCTATTTCTATTAATTTCTTGAGCCTATGATAAAGATTCATCACGAAGAGTGATATAGAAAATTATTTATTTTAGACTTTTGACAAAATTAATATTTCTTGTTTAACATGATTAACAACTATTTCCATTTTTCAAAAGTTCATTTACAAAAATTTAACACATAAGATATAATGATGTTATCTTTAGTTAAGATTAGGCATAGAAGGTCGTATAGTGTAAGCTAAAAGAATGGGTCAAATGAATGTTTCGCACTATCAAACTAGCTAATTTTAAATATGCGCTATTTATAGAGTGCAAAGATTGAGATATTCAAATTTCAACCTATTTATAGTCTATGTCATGTTGCCATACTTTAACATTTCAGTATTATTTATTTTTCTTTTTTCATCATGGTTGGATCGAGTTCGGCAAGTTACATACTCAGGTCAATGATTCCATCACCCGAATCCGCAAAATTCCGACAGATTCTCGCTGAAAAGACGCCATTTCCGGCGAGAAAAATGGTAAAAACTTGGATCCCAGAATTCGGTAGTTGGCTCGACTCGAAGACGGTCGTTTACGACCGGAACTAGAAAAATTTGGCCTCAGTATGTAATTTGCCGAGCTCTAACCAACTATGACAAAAAAAGAAAAATAAATAATACTGAAATGTTAAAGTATAGCCACATGAAATAGACTATAAATACCTTGAAATTTAAATATCTCGATCTTTGCACTCTATGAACAGCGTATATTTCAAATTAGTTAGTTTGATAGTGAGAACATTCATTTGATTCGAATATGATCAATCTCTTTAACTTACACTATACGACCTGTCATTATAAGAAACTATTCAAAAAACAACTAAATACATTCCATATGTATCAAATCTTATCAAATGTTTTCCCATTGAATTTTGCAGAATAATCATTTTCTCGTCCGCAATTATCAATTTATTTAAAAAAGCAAATTATTTACAAAAGCATTCGAATAAATATCTGTTTTTTTTTTAAAAACTAAAAAATAACCCTGAGAAAAAAAACTATATATATATATGTTACTAAAACATACAAAAAAAAAAAGATTTCATATTGTTATTCCGATGCAACAATAGAAAGAGATTTAATATTAGCAAGTTTAGCATTGATTTCATCTAATGTTGCCGTACTATTTGTAACAACATCCATTTGACCAATAAGATTTCGATAAGCAGCTTCAAGTTGATCACAATAATGAGCCTTAAATAAAGAAAGAAGAAAACAATAAATCGAATAGATTATTTTGATTATTTGTATAATATTACTTGAGCTTCAATAAATGCTTCTAAACATGGATAAACAAAAGCAGCACGTTGTTCATGTAAAATAGGTAATTCATTATTTAAAATTTGATTTTTTAATTCATATTGTTGTTTAGTATCATTTAATTGTTTTTTTATTTGTTCTAATTTATTATTATTTGCTGTATTTGTCATTACTGTTAATGATGTTGTTGATGTACCAAATTTTTCATTTATTTTATCTAATTTATTTTGAATTTTAATATAATCATTTAAACTTTGTTCACGTTTTTTTATAGCATTTGTTACATTAGCTAATGCTAATGTTAAACGTTTTGATGAATCAATTATTGTTTTTGATGTTATTTCATTTAATAAATTTGTTTGTTCTGATATATGTTGTGCAGTTATTTTCCAATCATTAATTAATTGTGAAATATTTGTTGATAATGTTGTTGATGTTTGTTGTTGATCATAATGATTTATAAATGCACTACCTGATAAATCATGTAAAAGTTTTAATTGACCACGAGAAAAATCATCAAATGATTTATCTTGTTTAATAAGATCACGTGTTAATGATTTAGCATTATCTTCAAGAGATTCTAAACGACGAGTTTCACGATCAAAATCTCGAGTTGTCTAAATTGAAAAGAGATATTTAATTAAGAATGAATAAATGAAATAAATTTACATACAATTACACCGATACTTTTACGTGAATTTGTATTTCGAGTAAATGGATTCCTAAGAATAAAAAGAGAAATTATTAATGAATTTAAAGAAGATTATGAAATGATTAATTAAAATGTTTAATCGAAAAGTAAAAGTGATTAGTTAACTTATTAGCAAATTTATTAAAAATTATGATATAATATATTCTTACCAACTACTCATTTGTTCAAATATCTTAAATTAGGAATGTACAATATCTAGAATAATTTATTAAAATTCAAATAAAATAAAAGCCATATATATCTGTTTATAATCATAAATTTTGTTCTCTGATTAATATTCTTTTTTTTTTTTTATGTATCAAAATAAATATAAGAAACATTCACAAACACATTACACATAAACATATATATATATATATAAATAAATAAGAAAGAAGACAAATTTTAGCAGCTTTCTTTCGACAATAAAACCGCACAAACAAATAATTAAGGTGGAAACATACGAAACAAAAATTGACATACACAACAATGATAGTATCTCTGTCGACAGTATAACGAAACAGATAAGAAATATGCATATATTAAATTTGGTTTTTTTTTGTTGTGGAATGATAAATAAGTAAAAAAAAAAAAAAAGAAAACGAAAAATTTGAAATGTTTCTATATTGCTCAATTAATCAATATTAAAATGACATGAAAAAAGAAGAAAAAAAACGAAAGAAAGAGAGAAACACACACACACACATTGCTTTTCGTTCACTGTTTTAATCAAATAATGTTAATTGTCGAACACTTATTGTTCCATCGGCACCTGATGAAAATAGATGACGACTAGTTGTTAAATGCAAGTGATTAACACCACTTATTTGTGAATGTAAAAATCCTCGTCGTGAATGTTCACCATAAAAACAATGAACCATTTCACAACCATGTAAACGCCAAATCTATAAAACAAAAGAATTTTATTTATTAAATATAAAAACAAATTATTTTATTTACTTTAATATTTCCTTCTGTTGATCCGGTTACATAAAATTTTTCTAATGGATCTAAACAAAGTGCTTTTAAATGTGAATCATGTGCTTGACTCGTTGCTAAACGTTTTCTTTGTCTTAAATCAAATATACATATATCTCCACGTTTACCACCTGATATTAATAATTGATGGGACTGTGAATAAGCTAAACATTGACCACCACCAGTAGTATCATGACAAGAAAATGCTAAACAAAAATTATTATTATTTTTGTTTGTTTAATTAGAAACAACAGGAGTACATAAGATATTTGATTTGGACTACAGAATACTTTCAGTTACTTTCTTTTAACTAATTTCATTATTTAACTTAATCCTGAAGGGGATTTCAGCTTAATTTTTCGACAAAAATAAAAATACTCGAAAGATTTTGAAAAATATATCGATCGACTCAAATTTTTATAATAATTTCAAATATACAATTGGTTTTTGTCAAAAATGGGATTAGTCTCATAAAATTCGCTCAAAATTAGTCTAAAAAATGTTTATTTCGTACATCGAACATAATGTACATATTTTAGGTATCGTGATCGAAGTCCGAATCAAATGAATTTACACATCGTCTGTCTTTGCTCTATCAAATAGTATACTAGAGAAAAATGTGCGAAACCATTCTAATTACTGTCCAGTTGTGAGCTGTGGAATCATACCCTGGTGACGTCATAGGGAGACTGAGCTTCCATCGGAAAGTTTTTAAAGCTATTACCAATGATGTCCTACAGAAGGGCTGAAGGGAGCTCAGTCGTACCCTGATAAAAAATTCTATCACCCTCGCTATCTCCTTTGACGGATTTTTGAATAAATTACTGAATATGTAAGAGTCCAATGACTCTTTTGTGAGTATTTTACCCCATATCCAATACTAATAATTTTGCGCAAATTTATTACTAAAGAGAATTGTCATATTTTTCTGTATAGAATCATCAATAAAGTAATCGAAAGTATTTTGTGATTCAAAACAATATCTAATGTATCTTTGTTCGTTTATTTACAAGTTATATTTGCACGTGATGTTGGCATTAATGTATCCCAAATAGCAACATTTTGTTGATCATTTGATAAACCACATGTTGCTAATAATGTTGAAGAATCAAGAAAAACAAAATCATTTGCACTTTTTGTATGAGTTAATAAACGCTAAACGAAGAATTGTTTTTTTTTTAAAATAAAGTTTCTTTTGTTTTTTTTTTCGTAAAGATAAAACTTACCATATAAACTGTTGATCGAGTACTTGATAAAACATGTAAGGATAAATTTCCTTCGATATCAGTGACACCAAACTATTTTTGAAAAAAACAAATTTATTAAATTCATCAATAAATGATAAAGGCATCTGTTTTGTTTATTACCTTATTTCCTTCATTATTTAATTCAATTTTAGTAACTCGTTTATTTGCTTCACGTACTTGTCTAGGTGTAGAATCATGAGACCAATTAAGTAAATAAATACTACCATCAGCACATCCAGTAAGATCTTCAAAAAGAAAAAATATTAAAACAAAAAAAAATTTTCTTTTAAATAAAAATTTACAATTAGGTAAAATTGGATGATTAGCAAATTTTCGACTTTCACGAATAGCATGTCGATTAACCTAATACATTAGAAAAAAATTTATTTATTTTTTTTTTGTGTTATTAATAAATAAATATCTTACAAGAACATGTTGATTATCAGTATTTGATGTACTTCCATTTGTATTTACTACATTCGATTGAGCTAAATACATATTTGGTGCATAAACAGCCATAGTTGGCATTCGAAGAGATGTTATTCGATTTGCTACTGAATCACGATTAAGCATTCTAGAAAAACAAAAACAAAAACAAATATTATCTTCTAATGAATACATAAATAAAAATAAAAAAAAGATGTCTAACGCTGATGCTTGTGGAAGTAA
Source organism: Rotaria sordida (assembly GCA_905250125.1). Lineage (NCBI taxonomy): Eukaryota > Metazoa > Rotifera > Eurotatoria > Philodinida > Philodinidae > Rotaria > Rotaria sordida. The sequence goes on along the minus strand of CAJNOL010000071.1, from coordinate 163,438 downwards.
AGATGGTGATAATTCATTTTCATCATCCGATAATTCATATGGTTCATTTGTTGATGTTATACTTGATATATCTAATTCAATTATTTCACGAGATAAACCAGCTGCCAATAAAGTTGGATTCGTCTGTTATGAAAAAACAAAAAAGAAAGATTGAATTCAAAAGAATTTTAATTTTCGTATTTATCCACAATTAACTCTATCATAAAACCAAGAATGGCTCAATCGAGTGGATGTCGAGGCTATGACGCCTTCGATCCATTAGGTTGGATCCTAGCCCGATGGACTCTATTTCTCCACCCAATCAGGAAAACACTTTTTCCCAGGCGGAGCCGAGAATTTTCCGTGCATTCTCTTAGAAAAAGAATCTTTACATCCTTTTCCGCTTATGTTAACTGCTTAATATACTTACACTATTAAGACAAAATGAATGAATTGGTTCAGAATCTCGATATATAAGTTTTGAATTCGATTGTGGTGTTGTTGTTGATGTACTGTCTTGTAAACTTTCTATATTTGCTCGACTGTCCGACTAGAGTAAAAAATAAAAATAATAAAAATATTTAAAAAAAGAAAATCATAATTTTAATTTAGCAGCCATTAGACAATCGATTAAACTTACGGTAATCGATTGAAAAGAAACTGAACGTTTTACAGGTGGTTTTTTTACGGGAACGAAACTTGTCGACTTAAAAAATAAATTTTGATTATCATATGTTTTTTATTTTTATGTTTATCTTATTTAATAATAAAAGAAAACAAAAAGAAAAATATTTACTTTATCTATTATTTTATTCATCGGTTGACTTATTGGTGTTGTTGCTTTTCGTTTAAATATATATTTAATAAATATTCCTTGTGATTGTTCATCATTAACTAAATATGTCCAAAGACGTTTTGCTGGTAATGCTGATATTGATTTTCTTTTTATTAGAATAAGAAAAAAAGAAAAGAAATTTTTTAATATGGAAACAACAAAAAAAAACTTATTCTTACGAAAATGGAGTATTTTTTGGATCGAGTATTGTTCGATATCGATGTATAGCTAAACCAGTTGTTTGTTCATCAACACTATTTAATCCACTGAATGGTAAATAATTATCTGATGGTACATTAAATGTTTCAAGTGTACGTCGAAGTGAATCTTGCCATATACTAAGATTTTGTAATAATTGTTGAATTAATGGTGAAACACTTGGAATTTCTTCAATAAAAACAAAAGATTAGAAATATTTGAAAAAAAAAATTTATATTTTTGAAAATTACCATGTTTTTCAATACCAATATGAGGAAAAAATGCCCATAAACGTTTATAAATAAGTCGAACAATTGTATAACGCATAAGAACCCATGAATATGACATTGAATCTGTATGTTCACGTTCTCGAATTTTACTAGAATATTAAATAAATGAAAATTTAATTTTAATTTAAAAAAAATTTTAATTTTCATTACCGTTCTTTCTTTTTCGATGTTAATTCATTATCAATTTTTATTGAATTTGAAATATCATCATCGTCATCACCATCATCATCATCATCATCTACATCTTCTTCACTTATGTCTTCATCAATAATCATTGAATTAGGATCTCTATCTGATGAAACCTATGATAAATTTATTTATTCAAATATTTATTTAGCAAAAAAAAAGAAAAACAAATAAGAATTACTTTGGCCATAAAATAATTAACAATACTAGCACGTGGAGGAATAAATACTTCTACATAAGATGGTTGTTGTGGTTGTTGTTGAGGTTGAGCGTTTGGTATCATAATTTTACTTGCAAATGAACTTCTCGATGGAAGTCGATCTGCTGACAATGATGTAGGTATTTCATTACTTGGATCAGCTAAATAAACAAAAAAAAAATTATTTATCAAAAAAAAGAACAACAAAAGTTTCTTATTTACGTGATGATGATAAGAATGTTGAAGTTGTTGGATTTGGTTTAGGTTTTTTTGCTCCACCACCAAAAACTCCATACCATAATTTAACAGCTGTTTCAGGTGTTGACCATTTTCGTACAAGTAATCGATATAATGTATTACAATCATCAGTTGATAATGCGTAAATTAATAATGACATATAAACTGATATTAAAATTTCAACAAGAAGAATTCTTAATTTTGTTAAATTATTTTCTTGATCTTTTGGTGTATTTACAAAAATTTTTATGCCTTTTTAAAAAGAAAAATAAATTATAAGAAAATAATGGCATTTTCGAATTAAATTAAAGCGTGTCTGAATTGAGGCATTCAAACTTTAAGGATAGTGTACTTAAAAATCAAAATGTTAATAGAAATGGTATAGGACTGGTCGAGCTGTATGAACAAAGGTGTATTTGAATTTAAAAAAAAATTATCTTACAAAAAAGTTCAAGATATCGTTATTTTCAAATACAAGCAAAATAGATCCAAAATTCAAACATATTTTTTCTCATGCAACTCAACAAGCTCTATCCAAATATGACAAAATAAATCCTATTGAAATTTTGATTTATGAGTACGTTATACGTCCTTTAACTACCTTAAAATTCGAATATCTCGATGCAGACAAGTCAATCTTATAAATGAGAGCTTCAATTTCATCTGAATATGTCTACCCATACTAATTTATAAGACAAAAATATTCATCATGACTAAGACTATCGCTATCATACAATAAAAAACCTTCTATCATTGTTACACAATCATGAAAAACTGACTCTATGATATCGTAATGATATTATTAAAATAATTCAGACATCGTTGCCACCTTTGCTGCAGCAGAACAACGAATAATACCACTACCTTGAATATGTTCTTTCTATAATCTAATGATTTATTTTGTATGACTTTGAAAATTACCTGGCCAATCTTTAGGTGCAGTTGTTGGTGCGTCTCGTTCAATTAATGCTGTTACACTTTTACGTCTATGTAATCGAACTGATTCTCGTCGATAAAGATATGATCTAATTTACATTAAAAAATATGAAATGAAAATTTTACTTTTTTTTTGTTGTTTACTTTAAAAATGATTCGACAGCAATACGTTCATTTGTTTGATTTTCATTTGTATGACAAAGTGATTGATAAACACAACTAGCTAATGCTATTGATAAATCTCTTATTGCAACAATTTGTACACTTTTATCAGTTAATTTAGGTAATGTTAACCATGTATTCATTGTACGTAATAAATCTTGACTTAAATCTTTCATATAACTAATTGCACTATTACTAACACTTAATGCAATGGATAGATTAGCAATTAATAATGGTACTTGTGTTGGAAATGGTATTGGATATTTTAATTGTGTACGACGATCACGATATAATTCATGCATAAGTAATAATAATTCCATTCGAACAGATGCTAAACCACCACCATGCATACCATGTAAACTTGTAAATGAAACTAATGTACGAAGAAGATGTTCATTTGATTGAAGCCATTGACGACGACGTAATAAACGTTTCATTTTTGTTTCAAAATTACTTGTACGAATCAATGATGATGTTGATGGTGAATCAACACTAGAAAATGTATTTGGTGGTAACATTGGATCATCGTTTATATCAGATAAAAGTGGTTCATTAATATCTAATGAAAGAACAAAAAAAAAGGTTTTATTAAATAATAAATTTTCTTTTTTTCTTTTTGGTTATTGAAAAAAAAAACTAACTTCCAAGAGAATTATTTGGATCATCTTGATCAGAACTAATTGAGGTGTTTAAATTACAAAATTGTCGAATTACACCGATTTCTTGTTCAAGCCAACAAGCCAAATGATGTCTAAGAAACAAAAAAAAAAGGTTTACAAAGTTTTGCTTATGAAAAATATTTCTAATATTTGATTTATATCAGATTTGTGTTAAGATCTACATTTTATTCAAATACGACCATAAGAATTTTTCTTCGTTATCTGTATGATTATGCGCATTTACTTACGTTGTTCTACTTTTCTCTTATTGTTGTTGATTATACGTGATAAGTTTTCTTTTCTGGAGAGACAATTTAAAGCTCCAGAAGGGTGAAAATATATTTTTGAGAGTACAGACACATGAAGTACAAATTCCAGGAAGGTCAAATCTAACCTATGGCACAAAAGGCTTAGTAGAAAATATTTGTTCATTCATCATCCACTTAAAGGCAGCTGGTTAGAGTTAGAAGCAAACTATTTCGTTCCTTCCGAATCAGTTTCTGACATGGGTCAAATTTTTGTGATCCAACTCGATTTATCCATTTTTCTAACCTAATTCGAGGTCAACAAATTCTTGTTTGTCTTTCTTTTCTTATGTAAACAACCTGCAACCTATATGGGACCAGAATTGCCAACAGGTCATTTTTTTCGGCCTGCCAACTGACTGGTCTCGCCTGGTCTGCAGGTCAGACCAGGCTAAAAACCAAAGAATAACCTGCAGATTAAACCAGGTCGATTAATATTTCTGTTTTTTTTTCACTCTACTTTAATTCATGATATTGGTTTTAATTAATTATTTAAATTGTTTTCATGAAGATAATAGAATAACAATTTCTTCTAGAAAATAGCAAACAAGAGAAAGAAGAAACAACCATTATTAATATTTTTCACATAGTTCTAAAATAATTAACCATAATAAAAAAAAATAGCATATAATTAGACAAAGAAATAGAAATTCAAAGAGAATCAGAGTTATCAGATCAAAAACTTAAAATTCACACATTTTTTGTTCAAAGTCAGAATACAATCAAAATTTTTTGAACGAAATCAGAAATAATTCAAAAAAAAAAACATTTTTTTATCAAAGAATTGACTAGTGTATGTTAATATGTTGATAGTACATGCGTTACTGATACTCTCTTTTAATCAACCTTTCTTTATTGTCATAACTACCCTATTGTAAAGAAACACGATGCGATAAATATGTTATTTAGTTAATGCGATACCACAAAAGACATTTAATGTCGAACTCTTCCACTAGACTTCAATTTCATTCTCAAAAAATATACAAAAATTCTACAAAAGGAATATAAATGTGTTTGAGTTGAAGTCTGTTTATAAAATTATTCACAAAAATAATTACTATCCATTGTTATTTAAGTTGAGCATCTTTATACTAATGAGTTATAATCATATTTTACGTCACTAAAGAAACCGTGATCTAAATGAGTTTAGAATTTGGCAAAAACATCAGAAAAATTTTCAAAATTCAGAAACTTTCCTTTTTTTTCAGAAGATCTGACAAGTTTGAAGAAAATATACAATAGAAATGTGGAGAATAAAAAGAAATGATAACGATAGCAAGAAAATTTACATTCGAGTATCGAAATCCACAAACTCAAAAGCATTTTATCCTATTGTTCAAGATCTTGATAAGTTCTTCTTTCCGTTGATGTAAATCTTTGCAATATTATATTAACATTTTATTCCGGGCATTAGTCGCTAGAATAGAAAGTTATTTGTCGAGCAAATTTCGATGACAAATATATCAACTTGTAGCACTATTTTATTCTTCAATGGACCATTGAATACACAATGCATTCAGTACGCATCATTGTCCAAATTCAATAAAGAAAAGTCGATGAAGTAAAAGAAAAGATAGTACAATACATAACTTCTTCTTCGACTAAACTTTTTCATGCTCGCTTATAGAACTTTTCAATGAAGAAAACATTCCGAGTGCCTTTTTTACCCTTTCACGAGCGAATTTTAGATGAACAATTTCTGTCAATATTTATGGCATAATCACATATGACATGCCTAGTTATAGCGATTAACATGAGAATAATTTATATAAAAGTTTTAGTAAAGCGAGAAAAATGCATAATTCTTTTCTTGCTTTGACATATTGGATTTTTATTTTACAAGTAAAATAAAATCCAGTATATCAAGATACTATATAGTATAAAGTCATGCGAGTTTATAAGGAGAACAAGAGCATACCTATTCTTTTCTTTTTCTTTCCATGAGAATCATTCAAATTCTCGTATTTTTTTTGTCCTACGTTTTCCTTGTTTATCACGCAGTTGAAAAAGAAAATATATGACGTCATTTTCTTTATTATGCAACTTAAATTTAGATTCGAATAGTCAGAGATAGATTCTATCTATGCAATATTATCGTTCTTTCTCCAAGAGTCATTGTACCTAATTTATTATAGTTCTATAACCAAAAACAAAAAAGTGGTACCTATATGTACCACTGCCCGTGAAAGGGTTAAGCTGCAAAACGTTCAAACTTCAAATCTATCCTGAAGTTTAAAAATTTTTTAACAACTAGACCCAATCCGAATCGGGCACTGTTCCGAATATGTATTTAGAATTTTCTTTCGCGGTAAGATTAGTCAACTATCATGAGATTGTTTAATTGTACAGAAAACTATTTTGATCAATTGTGTATTTCGATCGATATCTATCTAATTCAAAATTTAATGGCTCAGTTTTGCAGTATAAAACATGCTATTTACTTTTGTGTGACAGATTTAAAAATTTTTGTATTTTTTAAAAGCAGTTTTCTTGATGAATACTGATTTCCATAGGAACTAGCTCTTTAGTGGAAACGCATAGATGAGATTTCGCTTATTGTAATATTACATTTTGTATCGAATTCAATTGTCTATAACTGTGTTTGCCACGAAATACTCTATGTATAAGACATTGCATTGTTTTATTGATAAATGAAACTGTCGATCAACAGTCTCACTTACCTTCAGATTGGGCATGTCAAAGAATAACTTCAATATAATTCTCATATGATAATATATCATCAGATTCGCATCTAATTGAAGATGTAAGACTATTTTTTAGAAGTGCCTAAGCGCATCATAATTCTTTTTAGATACTTAGTCTTTTTGTTTATGTTTTCTGTCGACTAGCAGCATAAATACGTTCTAATGGATAGAATTGTCTTCAATCGATGAGATTAAAAAAAAAACAAGCGAATTGATTGGTGTCCAAAAAACAAATGATCTTATTCATAGAATTTCGTCTAAAAAAAAAATAGACTTTTAAAAAAGCGACCACTCATTACGATCAATCCATTGTCTTTCGTGAAACACGATCTAAAAAGAATGTTGAAGTACAGAGGTAAAAAATTTAAAAAACAGATAGAACCAATCAAACTCTCTGTGATTAGTAACCGAACATTTAAATTCCATAGAAATAGTCCTCACCGTTTTTCTATGAAAAATATTTTATTCATGATAAAAATTTAGATATTTTGTGATAAATATAATCTTCAAATGTTTACCTAAGTTGTCCACCGGCTACTTCAAATCCAGTTGCTAATGTAGCCATTTCTTCAACAATAATTTTTAAACAACAAATTAATTTCATATATTGTCCAATAGTATCAAATTGTTGTTTAACTGATTTATCTTCAGTTGGTATTATTTGTTTAGTAATTGATTCTTCAATTTTTTTCTCTTCGTTTTCATTATCATTATCATCATTATCACTCCATTCAAGTTGTAATTCATCATCATTTTTATTTGATATTGGTTGACTCCAATCAATAATATCTGTTTGTTTTGGTTTAATATCATTTGTTATTTCTATTGATGATTTAATTTCATTTGATAAAATAATATAAGCTGGTAATTTAGCAAGAATTTCTAATGCTAATAAAGGACAACCTGTTTTTAAATAATAATAAGCTGTTTGAAAATGAACACGACGTTCAACAGAAAAATTTTTTGAATTTTCATTTAAATTTTCATGTAATAATTGTTTAGCACGTAAAACAAGTGGATGTTGTTTTAAATAATCATAAAAAATAAATATTGTTTGTTGTTGTTCAAATATATCATTATAAAGTAATGTATTTAATGAATGTTCATAATCTTTTAATAACCAATAAGCCATACTACGATAAAATGGATCATTATGTGGTTTAGTTAAAATTTCTTTATTAAGAATATTATTAACTAAATTTTGTTCATCATTTTCATAAAGACGTGCAACTAATAAAGCTAATTGAATATCATTTAAATTATTTAATATAACTTCAATAGCATCACGAATTTTTCCAGCAAGAAGAAAAAATGCTGCTGCATGTTCAAAACGTTGTTTACCAAGTAAAGCAAATGCATTTTTTTGTGCAGCTTTTAACCAACGTTCTTGAGTAAAATCATTTTTAAAAAAATCTTGCATTTTTGCATCTTGAACATGTCTTTAAATAATAGACAAACAAAAAAACAATACTCATTATTTTAAATAAAAGAAAAATAGATTATTATATACATACTTATATAAATTATAGACTAAACTTTTCTTTTTAAGTGCAAGAAAATATAAAGCACTATCAAGTGGATTATTATTTAATTCAAATGCAGCTTTACCAAGCTAAAATAAACAAAATTGATAATTAGAATTATATCGTTGATTGAGTTCTTATCATTTTCTGTCTAATAATTCAAAAATCTTTACTATCGATGATGGTAACTTATTCATAAATGTTACAATTAAATAAGAGCAAGATAGTCCTGTTGGAACCAGGATCAATACTTTTCTCATTGGAAGTGATATTCTTTTTTTTGTAGTCAAGTAAAACTTGTATCGAATATCATATTGTCGCGACTCATTGTGTTCTAAATAGATATGAGCAAAAAATGGTCCCGGGTCAGGCGGAACCGGGAACAAACCTTTCTTCTGACCAAGAGACGAATGACTATAGATTTCGCTGCTCATATCTAGTTATAATTCTGTTCGTAAATGCTATTTTTATTTTCGACTATCAATAACATTTGTACATTTAGAGATTTTCTTTTTTGTTTTCGAGCTTTAATTTACCTTTTCAAAAAGTTTTGTAATAAGACTTTTATTTCGAATCCACCATCCAACACCAAATAATTGTAATTCACTCCATATTGGTTTATTTTTTATCATTGATGGAAGCATACCAAGTAAATCTTCTTGTAAATCTGAATGAAATGCCCAAGCATATGATGCACTTGTTATGATATGTTTTAATGGTGAATTTCCTTGTATATTTGGTAATGAAACCATTCGTGATAGATAAATATAACGTTGAACATCAATTAAAAATCTAAGACCACAATCATCCATTGTATCTAAATTAAAATTAAAAAATTAAAATCAGCAAAGAATAAAATTTTGTCTTTACTTGTTGGTTTTTCGCCTGAATATGTTTGATTTGATAATGAATCATTACTTGCATTAGCTAATGTATCAGCTAATGCAAGTAAATACATTTGTTCAAGACTTGTTAAATTTGTTAAACGAACACGTTGAAAATAATCAACAAGTAAATCAACCATTCGAGAATCGAATGTTGGTGACCAATTTCGATTTGATAATAATTCTCTTCGAAATTTATTTAATTCAACTAAACATAAATGAAATTACGTCTTTACAGATTTGATCTTTCACATCATCGAAACTAAGTTTGTTTTTTTTTAATTTTGATTTCGGCTAATCTTTTTCTGAATCAACTTATTCCCCTCCGTGCTGGTATCTAAACAAGCGTTTTTATCAAATTAGTGTCTAAAAAACCAGAATATTTGCTAAAACACAGATTTTTACTAGAAAAATAGTTTTTGAAGTGTTAAAGTTTAAAAAAGGCTTTCAGAAAACTCATGATCTTTTATGCTGGAAGAATGAAGGCTTAGTTCTAACCCTATGAGAAGTAATTGACACAAGGTCGATAAGGTGTATTTCTGTAGTATTCGATTTCGTAATCAAAACTGATTCAACTAGAAATGTACGCGACCGGGACTACAAGAAAAAATTGCCTGACAAATCATACGAATTGAAATATAGTTCACGAGAGATGGCAAGAAAGAGTGAATCATCAGCTAACAACGGAAGCCTCCTCAGATGTTCTCTTCCGATGTCAACGATTATACTACATAGTGTTATAATGAAAATCCTTAAAGGATTTCGATTTCTATTGACTAAATTATCGAATTTTTTTTAGAGACCCCCTGAATTTTCAAAATTTGAGCAGAATCTCGTCGAGATATAAAACTTTCAGAAAATGCATATTTTTATACATTATCCATAGACAAGGTTCTACATACTGAAAGTTTCACATCTCGAAGAGACTTTGTTCAAAACTTCTGAAGTTTTTTATGGAAGCTAGTACAGTTGAGTAAAGTGTGAGTTTTCCGAAAACCTGAGGTTTCCAGAAAAAAATTTGATAGCTTAGTCAAAACCCAAATTTTTTTAGGATTTTTAATAGAACACTATGCAGTATAATCGTTGACATCTGAAGAGGTTCTTCTTGTAAGTCAAAAAATAGCTGTTAGCACAATCCTTGCAGAATCAAGATGTAAAAAGCGACGTAACTACTGTTGTTTAGCGCACAGGGAGATTATTTTATTGTATCTATTTGAGAACACATTTCTTCATCAATCTTTTTACTTAAAATGCAATAAGAAAGTAATTTATATATCATAACGAAATATGAACGTTTGTCACAGTCTATTGGGATTTCAAATTTTTACTCGTTTACTTCCACACTTGTATTAAACTATATTTAAAAAAATAAATCCTGGAATAGATTTCTCTAGACGATGACCAAATAGAAGATATACTTAGAATCGAAATTACGGATGATGAAACAAAAAAGAACTTGATCCGACACATCTTTTGATTAAGACTATAAAAAAAATTCATAGTAATTTTATTTTTGAATAACTAACCTTGTTTTTTTCTTTCAGCATCATTTACATGATCTTCATCAAATTTAAATTCAACATCTCTATTCGCTTCCATTGATGATGATGTTGTAAATAAATCTTCATATTTATCTCTATCATTAACATCTTCATCTTGATTATTATTATTATCTTTTGTATTAACATGATCATTATTAGGAATATTTTCATGATCAGCATCAAATAAAGCAAATAATGGTAATAATGGTATTGCATCAATTTCAACATATTTAACATGATCAACTTCAGCAATTGATGGTTCATTAGTATCACTATTAGCTATTGAAAATGTACGACTACGCATTAATTTCATTTCAACTTTTCCTTCAACACTATGAACATTACTAACAATACAACGTGTTAAATGTGCAAGTATAGCTTTAACACGACGATATTTTCCAAAACGTACTAATTCTAATAATAATGTTGGATGATATTGTGGTAGAACAGGTGCAGCATTTCTAGCTGCATGAAATAAACTAAGTTCATCAATTGATTCTAATGTTAACCATGTTGATGGTCGATCTAAATTATTATTATATATATTTGTTATATTAGAATCACCATTTATTGAAGTTTTTGATAAATTATTTGATACATTTATACGACGTTTTGGTTTAATTAATGGTTCTGATTTAACTGAATGACCTTGTCGTTTTAATGATGACCATTGTGAATAAACTTGTAATTCACTATTTATACCAATTAATAAAAGACCACCACGTACCCATTTTAAACTTAAATTTGAACATAAAAAAACATTTTGATTTACTGAAGTTAATTCAATTGTACGTAATTTTGTCCATTGTGATAATTGTGTATAAGAATAAATAAAAACATAATGTATATCAATTGATGTTGCTAATAAATGTGCACCATTTTCAATAGATGCCCAATCAAAATGTACTGGTAATATATTTGTTTGATTATCAATTTCATTTATTGGTATAACTGTTTCACAATTAAATGATGTACCACCTGTTGATTCACATTCATATATTCCTATTTGAATTATTTTATCATAATAAGCAACAGCTAAACGACCGCAATAAGCATTACTTATTGCTAATGGTTGTCCAGATATTTTTAAACGAGAATTTATTTGATTATCAAGTGTTATACCACACCATTCAGACCATTCATATGTATTTAATGATTGATGTTTACATGTCCAAAAACGTATTATACCATCGGTATGTGCTGTTGATAAAAGATATGGTGATGATGATGATGAATCTGAATAACAAAGTGTACTTGAACTTAAATGACCAAATGCAACATCAACTGATTGAAGTTCAGCATTGGAATGTAATGGAAGAATATATGTACAAACCTTAAATAATAAATTTTTTTTTAATTTTATTTTGAAAAAAAATCTTTTTTTTACCTTAAAACTTTGAACTTGTACTAACCATTCATTATCATTAGTAAAATTATTCATACTTATTGATTCATGATCATCATCAGGATAATTTATAATTATTTTCCACATATGAATACAACTTTGATTATTATTCTTATTTGATTTTTCAACAAGTACAAGATAATAAATTTTACATGTTGATATTTGTTCAGTATGATCATCAATTGCATTTGCAGGAAATATATGTATTAATTCAGCATGTGTCCAAATCTAGAATTTCAATATTTATAAAAGAAAACAAAATAAAATTCAATTTCAATGACATACACATTTTGAATCAGAAATTTCTGCAAGACTAAGAACACAACTTGGTCGAGCTGTTGATTGATTACTAACAACATTTAATCGTGGACCATTTAAATCCATTGATGGAGATGAACGCATAGTATTCGATTCAAAATCACCAAGAACTTGATAAGACTAAAGACAAAAAAAAAAGAAAAAGAATGATTAAAAATGGAATGTATGTTCCGAGGTCAGCAAAATTGACCTAGGGGAATCGATGACTAAAGCTCATCGGATCAAAAATTCTCGGATTCAATCAAAGAGTCATGAACCATTTCATCATATATAATACTGATGCATTATTACTATCGCGAAGATGGCAACTTTTTTTTTTAGCTGTCCATTTCAGTGCGATGAATATCTCTGATTTAAAAACAGAATAGGGAAATTTTCTTCCTTCTTTTTTTTTCAAAAGATGTACCATTGAATACTCTATTCGAATCACAAGATGAAACCTTTATATAACTATTTTTTAAATTTTAATAGATTACTAACAACAAACAGGGTATCGTTGTGTGTTATTTCCCACAAAAAAGACAATCGGACATATTTATTGTGTAATTGACAACTAAAGTTATTTTAATCAAATCATTATTAGACAAAAAAAGACTGCCTCAAGCACTAAAAAATTCACTATCGTCTTTGTTTATTAAACTTGATTCTTATTTTTTTCAATAGTCCAAGAAGTGTAGATCTACAAATACAGGATCTAACAATATGTACATCGAGCTCACTGTTTTCAGACGATACTTTTCAGAACAACATAATAAAAAAATTCTATTTAGTCATGCTTTGAAGGCCATACACACACTAGATTCCAATTTTTTTTGCCAAACATTATATCCAACAACATTAAACGATAATTGTGAACATTTTTGTTTTCCTCACATTCGATTTAAATTTATTTCAGATATCAAAGCAAAAAAAGAAAAAAATCAAAATCAAAACTCGTACCTTTGAAGTTGCAATTTGACTTGTTAATAAAGCTTTTGCATTACATACAACTTGATAAACACGTAAATGTTTACCATCTGATGCACAAAATAGAAGACTTGGTGATTCACGTAATAAATTAATATTCATACTATATTTCGTCAAAAAAAAAAAATTAAAATAATTTTAAATCTTTTCTAAATTAATTCTTACCAAGGCATAACTAATGGAAACCAAGCAATTAATTTAAATGCACCATTATTAATTGATTCTATTCGAGCTAATTCAGTTATTCCACCTGTCATTGTTAATGGTCCAATTGGTTCTGAACTCCATAATATTAATGAATTATCATAACGTTGTTTTTTTCCATAATTTAATTCATTATTTTCATCATAATATGAACTTGTTAAAACAAGTGGAACTGTTGGATGACATACAATATGTCTTATAGGAAAATGATGACCACACATACGTGCTGTATGTGTAACACATGTTAATGATTGAAATTTTTGTTCTTCATGAAATGTTAATGACCATAAATTTAATGTACCATTTGTATGTTTAGTTATCATATTAATAATAGGTAAATGTTGTTTTTGTTTTGTTTGATTTAATATTAAATATTGATCAAATAATAAATGATTACAATAAATAATTAAATGTGGTTGTAATGATAAAGCATCACCTAATGGAAATATATCAGGTATACGAGCTGAAAAACTAACTTGAACTTGTCGATGAAGCATTTGATATTTCATTAATGATGATGATGATGATGCCGTTGAAGAAGAAGAAAATTTTGTTAATGGTTGATCAAGCCAATCAATAACCCATAAAAGAAGACTACCATCAGTTGGATGAATACTAAATACAACATCAGGACTATTTTTCCATTCATCAATAAGTTTTTTTAATGAATTTCGTATTTGTAAAAAAAATTTCGAATCATCTAATAAAGAATTTCGAGTATTAGTTAATGAATTTTTATTATTTATATTTGTTAGATCTAATTGTGTATCATTACTATTTGTATCATCAGTATCAATATTTATTGAAGATATTGTTGGTCGTTTAAGTTTACGTTGAATATCAAGAAGAAATTGTTCAATAGAAAATAAATTATATAAATCTTTATTATTTAACCATTGAACAATAAACATATAATCTTTATATGTTGGAATATTTGATGCAAGTAAAGAATCTGTACTTGGATTTATTGTTGTTGCTAAATGAAAACGAAGATATTTATTCGTTGTTGGTAATACTATCGATGATTGAGAATTATTTTGTACAAGTGAAGATGTTGATGATGATGATGATGATGAAAGTGTTGTTATTATTTGACCATTTGTATTATTTATATCTTCATCATTCGTAAATATTAAATTGGAAGAAATAAGTGATGCAGGAGTATGAGGATCTTGATGATCAACATATGATGTTGGTGAAGATAGATCTGGACGATTGCTTATTGGAATAAAATAATTGTATCTATGAAAAACAAAAAAAAAAGTTAAATGATTTTAAAAAATTTCATATGAACAAAATATTTCGTCAATAAAATAGATGAAATGGTCAGTATGTTAAAAAATTATGAAAAAAAAAACAGCAACAGTAAATTGAATGCATGATCAGCTAATTACTTAAATAGTCAGTTAGCGATGCATCACGTTTTGTTAATAAATTTAAAAATCAGTCAATTAAATCAAAAGATAAGTATAGAAGTGTGTTATAGTATGATTCACTTTTCTTCTTTATTCCCTTGTACCATGCAGTTAGAAGCCGTCGGACTAGTCATGGACCTGAGTCCAAAAATTTTGGACTCGATCGGCTCTAGTCGTCTAAGCAATTTATAGGGCGCATTAGTCACCGAATACAAAAGGGCGAAAAAAAATATTTCGTATCTTCGGGACGACTATCCAATTCTGATTAGAAAATTTAATGGGTAGTATCAAAATTCGGTTCGACCGGGTCCGAACAATTTTGATCAATCGGGTTCGAGTCCAAAGCCGAGTCCGAAAAACATTCAATAAATTGAGTCCGGACCCCATAAGCGTTCTATAAATCCGGACCCGGATCCGAAAACTCTAGACCTGATAGACTCTATATGGAATACAAATGCTATGCATGACATACATATACGTACTCTTTTTTTCCAATCCTTTCCCTCCGACTTCAATTTAGAGTTCCTGAGTAAAAAAAATGGACGCGGGTATAAGTTGCTTAATATGAAAATGATATAGTAGATGAAGAGATTGTAAAAAACAAAATTATGAAATGAAAATATTAGGTTAACGAATGTTACATTTGGTAATGTTGATAGAGCAGAAGCATCAATTGGAAATGAAATAGTCAAAACATTATACGAACTATAAAAAATATGGAAGAATAATTTATTACAGATGCAATAAAGCAGAGCGTCGTGACCTTAATATTAAGCAAATAGTGAAAAAAGTTACTGTTTATAAAACTGAAGCTAAGCACGATAATTATAAGGATGTATTGTTGTGAATGAAATGAAAACCTATTCGAACTCACACCCTATTTTATACGAATAAAAAAACAAAGAACTCTACCGATAAATCTAAATTTTATTTGAAAACAAAATTATCTGATAGATTTTTTTGTTATTAGTTGAAGTGATGAATTATCGAAAACAAAAAAACAAAGTAATTTGATAACAGTTTTTAGAAATTGAAAATGTTTAACTTTAATAAAAAGAATTTATATTTATATTTTAATTTCGATAAAATAAAATTTATGATCGTTAAATGCTAAAGTTTCGTTTTTTTTTTGCATTGAGTTTTTAGTAATATTATTCTCTTTAAAATCGAATATATTCATTACCTTAATTTATATAATTTTTGTACACTTCTATCTAAACATTCATGTTGTTTTTTTCGTTGAGATCTTATCATTGTTGGATCATTTATATATATTGCTGATTCATCTTGTTGTACAGTTTCACACCATATACGACAAATATTATCTTTACAACATGTTAATAAACAATTAACAACTGTTCCTCTTTTAAAATAAATATAAATAAAATTTATTATTTTGTTTGTTTTTTTTTTTTTATATGATTTTTATTTACGTTGCAAAAAATTGACTTGTTTGTCTCCATGATATATAAGTCACTGCTCGTGGATGAGGTAAATAAGTTGATGTAAATGAAATAATTGCACTATTATCTAGATTACGATACCAAATTTTAACTAAACGATCATTCTAAAACAATAAATTTTTTTTATAACGAATTTTCGATATGTAATTTTTTTTTTTGCTTTACTTGTGATGCAGTGGCAAAAAGAGTTCCATCATTTGAATAAGTTACATGTTTGATTGGTGATGCTGATCTTCAAAAACAAAAAAAAAAATAAACAAATAAAAATTGTTTGTTAGTATTAAAATCTTACTTATAACTCCAAACATTTTTCCAACTTCTTGAACCAACATGTGTAGATAATTTTCCTGATATATCACTTCCACCTATTTCAAAATTAACTTTATTTGATCGAGGTTCATTTTCATCATATTGATTAAACCAAACTTGTAAACCTGACTCACAAACAACAATTAATTGATCACCTAAAAATAAATTAATTCAGACATGATAAATATTTTCCTGAAAAATAAAAAAAAAACACATTCAAATTCTAATTGTAATAATTATGTACTTCATCACCAAAGTGAACATTATCAAAAAGAAAGATCACCGAATTTCTTTTAATGATCGATAACAGTGATCTTTGCTTTTTAAATGTATACAGCTAAGACAGAGAATACTAAAGGTATGATCTTAGAATTTTGTTGATAGCGTTGGTTATCGAAATGAAGATACTCGAAGCCAAGCATTAGCTAATGGCTTAATCAAAAAAAAAAGTTGTAGAAAGAATAAGTCCCCCTTAGCCATATCTATAGAGAGAATGAAAACCCTTTGATAACATTTCTAGAGGAGAGGGATTTGAATGTTTTCTAGCATCCGCCGCTAATAGCAATATCGTCGATCTTCATTTCAGCGAAATGCCTACCAACCTTCTTGTAGTGTATGAGATTATATTTTATAGCTTTAATTTCACTTAAAAATAAAATTGAAACATCTTTCTATTGAAATTCAGTTTTCTGTATAAATATTTTTTTTTTTGTTTTTTAATGATCACACACCTTTCGGATGCCAGGCAACAGCTGTTATCTTCTCATTTGAACACGTTAGTGTATGTTTTAATGACCATCGATAATTGACTTGCTAAAAAAAAAAAACAAAAATCCGAAGAATAAAAATACAAAAAAAAAAAAAAAGAAAAACAAAATTCTAACATGATGCCATGATCGTTCTGAAGTGAATGTTGGTTCATAAATACAAACTTGATTTCCAAAACCGGCTACAATCTAATTATTCAATAAAATTTAATATATAAAAATAAAACACAACAATAATTTCAAACAAACTTTGCCCAATTCATATGTACAATCAATACATGTTAATAAACATTGATTATTTTCATTTCCTGATAGAAGAACTTGAACACGTTGAAAATCACCCGATAAAATCACAATATTATAACCAGCTGTATAAGCCTTGAAGCAAAAAAAAAAAAAAGAAATCAGATAATTCATTTCTCTATGAATTATTTATAAAAAATTTACATACCACAAAATGAATACTCTCAATACTACCTGCGGCAAAACTATAATCACTAGGATTGGCCGCTCCAGTCAAAATCTGATGTCGATGCATATCATCTAAAGTTAAACAAATTGATTTTTTGTTATTTTTAGTTTTTCAAAATCGGCACTTTTCTTTTGATTTTTCCTGCCGTTTTTTTTAAATTTTATTATTCTTATGTATGTACGATTTTGCAAAACAACAAAGCAGGATAAAATGAAAGAAAAAAAAACAAAACAACAAATCTAAGCCGATTGAGGACGTGCTGTTGTTGTTGTTGTTGTTGATGTTGTTGTTGCTTGTTGTTGTTCTTCTTGAAGACGATGTTTTTTAAGTGGACCCATAAATATACGTTTTTCTTCATGAGTTTGAAATCGACCATGTCCAAATTTCGATGATGTATCAATAAAACGTAATTCAATTTGTTCTCGATGTGAACGTTTTGGATTGAGAATAAGTGATTTACGTAATGTAATAGGTCGTTTCTTTGGACCAATACAACAACCTTTAATCATGATGAAATCTTGTCGTACTTCACCATAATGTGGAAAGCCACCCTAAATAGAAAAAAAAATGAATGCAATATTAACACATTATTTAAATATCTGTTTTTTTTCTTATTACGAAAAAAAAAAGAAATATACAATCACACCTGAAGCTGAGAATATAATAATTATAGATATTGGATGGGGGGGGGGGGCAAAATGTAATTAACCGTACGATAAAATATTAAATATCTTCACCATCGATTGACGAAATGGTGTGATGTTTCTTTTTTCGTTGATGATAAATAAATGTTCATATCCATGAGGGAAGAACCCGTTTGAAATATTGCTATTGGCTGTAACCAAAAAAAAGTCTCTGTCCTCTCATAGGCAGTAAAAGAAAAACAATACCGGGTATGAGTGAGTGTCTTCAATAGAAAATAAGAAATAAAGAATATGTTAAATGATGCTAGAAGAAAGGAAATTAAATAAGCATACATACAGATCGAATTCGAGTATAGTCAGTCGTACAGGAAAGAAAAGGACCGTAGGTGAATACTTTATCTTTACCTACATCTACCCAATAGTCAGTGTTTTATTCAAGGTAGGAGCCGAGGAATACTGCACCTCTCCCGAAATTTATGATTATTGTATCATATACTATGTATCTGTACTCGCAAATTCGCTCTTCCGAAAGAGAAAATTTGGATATGAACTATGAGCACTCGTTTATCATCAGTACATTTGTGGTCAATCTATGGTTGAGAGAGATATTTAAACTCCAGTTCTTTTTTTTTTTTTTTGCATGGTTAAAATGACTTGTAATCTACTTACCATAGGATTAATTGTTTTTTCTGTTGGATCATGTTCAGTTGAACCTGTATTTTTAACTGTTTTACCATCTTTAACTTGTATAGCTTCACCAATACGATAGATTTTCTTATTAATTTCTGTACGATGATGATAACCTTTTTGACCAGCACGAGCAACTGCACGTGATACATGTGCTGGATGCCATGCACCAATACAAGCTACTTTTCTTAAACCTTTATGTGTTTTACGTGGTAATTTTCTTGTATGCCAACGTGATGTAACACCTTTAAAACCACGACCTTTTGTTACAGATATTGTATCAATCATTTCATCTTTTGAAAAAACTTGACTAACTGGTATTTGTTTTTCTAAATGTTCACGTGCAAATGTAACTTTTTGTTCAACTGTACCACCATTTAATTGTATTTCCATAATATGTGCTTTTTTTTGTCGTTTACGTAATAATTTAACTTGTGTATGTGCTAATACACGTATAACCTTACAATATTTAGCCATTTGTTTAAAATCATTTTCAATAACTTTTTTACCAGATTCATCATCCCATTTTTTTGAATATTTTGTAAATGCTTTTCGTTTTGATGCATACCAATTTTTATAAAAACGACGACGACATTCTTCATTTAAATGTTGAGCATAAATTGTTTTATATGCACGAAGACCACGTGGTGTTACAATATATCCAACAACGCCAACAACAATCATAGGTGGTGTTTCAATAATTGTTACAGCTTCAACCGTTTCTTTTTTATTTAATTCTATTGAAAAAAAAAAAGAAAGACAAAAATTTTTATTAATTTTAAAAAACAATATGTTTTATTTTTTTAAACAACTTACTTGAAGCAGGTCGATCAACTTCACGAACAATATGAGTCATACCTAAATATAAGAAATTAAAATTTTATATCAAATTAAAAGTTTGTGTGAACATACCTGCTTTGTAACCAAGAAAAGCAGTAAGATGAACAGGTTTTTTTGGATCATCTTTTGGAAATGATTTTACTTTTCCACGATGACGACGAGCTCGTTTTTTAGGCAAAAAGCCAAGATTTCCATGACGTGGATGTTCAAATTTTCGATGACTCATGATGAGACTTGAAAATTATATTTAAATAAATGATCTTCGATCTGAAGAAAAACAAAAACAATCTTTTTTTTTATTTATTTTTTTTTTGTATTCTCTCTATAGTTAAATTAATGATAAGAAGAAAACGAAATGAATTCTTTCCCCTCCGAAATGAATCCAAACAAACAAGATCAATAAATAGGTTTTTAATGGATTTTAGTGGAAAAAAGTTTTTTATAATGAATCCACTTTATTGACGTTGATTCTTTAGAAATATTTATTTGAAATTTATTAAAAAGATTTTTATTAAAATTATGACTAATTTTATATTTATTTTATTAAATAATTAAAAAGTGCAATCAATAGATGTCACTATGTGATATAGAACAATTTTATTTTTCTTTTTTTGCTTTTCTTTTTCAGAACATGTACGAATTTCATGTTTAAAGTTTCTTTTTGTTTTGGTTTTTGAAATTTGATAATCAATAACAAAAAATAAAATAAAATAAAAAATATTTGTTTAGAAATATAAATTACTTTTAATCTTCTATGAAAAACAAATAATATAAATGTAAAATTTTTATGTAAATAATTCTTTTATATTTTAATGATTCTATTCACAATGTTCGAAATCTTTATAATTGATCTATTAGTTTCATCGTACTATTTCATTATATGATTGATTATATTTCTATAATGAAGATAAACGATTTGCATTCATTTCTCATTAAAAGAACACTTTCTTAATTGACAAGTAATTTTAAAAGGATTTCACAGTCGGTAATATCACTTTCAAAAAAAGAGAAGAAACAATCTCTTTTATTTATCGTATACAAAAAATTTAGTTGATCTCAGGGAAAAAAAAAATGTTTGTATTTTTCTTTATCATAGAAAAAAAACGACATTCATTACGAACGAAAAGAAACATGAAGAAATGATAATCAATTGATGAATCCGGACACGAACGTACTCTGTCTCTAATAGTCATAAATAGGAAATTCTAAATAGAATTTGTTTTCTTTATTATAATTAAACATAATATGAAAGTTAAAATAAAACTATTGAACATATTCGAAGAGTCCTCTGTCGAATGATTATGAGTGGGGGTGGTGCGTATTGTCGTTTCTTTATAATTTGTGGACGACAAACAAGTATACTTATATATGCTTATTCGTACAACACATCATTTGTCCTGTTGTTGTTTCGATAGTTGTGATCGATGAGAATCTAATTACAGATATTTTTTTATATCTGTTCAAAATAAAACTAAAACAATCTAATTAATTCAAATTTGTCTTCTTCTTTTTTTTTTTGTTACAAAGAATTTTGAGTTTATTTTCGAAAAATTCACTTAATTCCTATGATTATTTAAGATCTTTTTACATTATTTAATACATTCAGATTTTATAAAATATAAAAATAGTATTTCAATATTTTGATTATTATTTTTTTTTTGTGTCATATAAATATTGTAAAAATCTTTCAGACAAGACCAACACTAGCCCTTCTTGTTACTTCTTTTCTTTTTTTCATCAATCCCAATTTTTCTTCTCTCTCTCTCTCTCTCTCTCTTTTATTTGCCCCTTCATTTGTGCGCCCCGTACCTCGTGTATGCTTTATGCTGCGTGTGTGTGTGTGTGTGTGTGCGTCGTCGACGACAACCACAGCAGATCGAATCATATGGAAGATCATATGTGGGTAAGAGAGAGAGAAAAAAAATGGAAAAGAAACGACAAAACAGCTGATTACCCTTTATAAAGCGCTAGCGAAAAGGGGCATCCATAATGGGTAACCGGTATACATGCATATATATGCCCGCATACTTCGTCCGCTCGACATGTTCAATCAAATCAGCTCATCAGTAAGAGGCAGTCAGTAGTATTTTTCTCTCTTTCCGTTAGGGTTCGCATGAAAGACTACGTACAATTATATTATTCATAATTACCTTTGTATATTTACCTGTAATTTCTCTTTCGAATTTTATTATTTCTATTGTAGATTTTTCAATGACATTTTCCTAGTCTTTTTAGTTTTAAAATTGACATCAATTTCCATCATCGAAACTGGTTCTTTGTTTTGTGTTAATTTTTCTTGTTTTTATTTTTCAATCAATTGTTTTGTTGTTTTTTATTGTTTTTGTTTGTGTTTAAAAAAAAAATAAATCAATGGCAACAACTAATGATCAATCATCATTTTTTGATCTACAAATTGAATCACCATCAAGTTCATGTTCATCATCACCACCAACATCATTAAAACCAGTCAATAGTCAACATGAAATTGATTCAGGTTGTGGTAGTGATGATGATCCAGCATTAGCTTTAAAAATTAATAAAGGTCTTTCAATGGGTTATGATTATGAATTAATTAAAAGTGTTATACAACAACAAAATGATGGTGATGATATGTCCAAATTTATTGAAACAATTGTACGTACAGCTGAAGTTAATAGTAATTCAAATTTAACATCAATTATTAATAATAATAATAATAATAATAGTCCATCAAGTAAAAGTTCTTCACCAACAATAAATAATCAAAAAACAGATATTGATTCATCATCATCAATAAATTCAAATTGTTCAGAAACAACAATACCTATTCCACATGATGTTTATATTATTGACGGTGCTGATCTTGCTTATAGGTAAAAAATCAAAACCTTCTAACGTATAAAATTCGAGGGATATTTTTTTTCCGAAAGTTTCTTAGTAAAAAAACAATCGAGTTTTCTTTTCGATACTTCTGAATGATATGTTTAGGTTTACCATGAGAAAGTGAGTCTATGAGACTCATTTTAAAATTAGTCTCATAGACTTAGTTTTTCATGAACTTGAATTTTTTTCTATCAAAAGGTTTATTCTTACTCAGTTCATCGAGCTCTACCTAACCATGTTATAAAAAGATGTAAAAAACTTTTGGTCGAATTTTACATTTTGTTTTGTTTTTATTTTATTTGAAAATTAATATAAATTTTATATTATTTTAGTTTTGGTAATAATGTATTTTCATGGCGTGGTATTGAAATTTGTATAAAATATTTACATTCACATGGTCATAAAAAAGTATTTGTTGCATTACCATATTCATTAAAACATCATCGACATGATCAAAATTTTTCAGAATCAAAATCATTACGTGATTTAGAACGTAAAAATATGCTTGTTTATACAAATCGTATGTCAAAACAAACAAATAAACCAGGTTCATATACACATATAAGTGAAATGTTAAAATTTTCACAAAAAACTAAAGGACATTTAATAACAAATGTTTCATTAAAAGATGTTATACTTGATTTTACAATTTATAAACATATTATTGAAGAAAAAGTTATTCGATATCGTTTTCAAAATGATAAGTAAGATATTTAATTTTTATATAAAAAAAAAAAAAAGAAAAAAAAATGTATTTCTTTTTATGTAATTTAGTTTTCAACCATTATTAGTAACAATTGTAAGTGGTGATGATGGAAATGATTGTGAAACACATTATCCATTATGTCCTTATGGTAAAAAATGTACATATGGTTCAAAATGCAAATATTTTCATATTGAACGTCGATATCAAAATCCATTATCAATTACTGAAAGTCTTCAAATGAAAGCAAGATTAGAAAAATCAAAATTACAACATCAATCATCGAATCCATCTATGATGCCAGTATTAGTTAATAATAGTAAACTAAAATTTAAAAAAAAAATAACTTTTTTCTTGATAAATTGTTTTTTTGTTTTTCATTTTTAGCATTTAAACCAACATTTAATCATACAAAATCAGTTCCTGATCATATACATATGTATAATGATCGACATTCACCAATATCATTCTATCCAATGATGGAACAAAGTCTTATTGATGATGCACGTACTACTTATGAATATGGTTTATCATCAACATCACCAACAACAACATCAAATGATTTTTCATTTATTGATCAACGTTTACCAATTCAACAACCAACAAGACAAACACAAATTCCAACACATTATAGTTGGTTTGGTACACCAAATCAACAACATAATTTTTTTAATCGAACATATTCAATGCCACAACAACAACAACAACAACAAACAAATTTATTTTCAAATAATGATTCTCAACGTATGATGGAAGAACAACAACAACAACAACAACAAATGGCAGCAGCAATGCTTATGCATCAACAACAACAACAAAATTGGGCTAGACAACAACAACAACAACATCATCCGATGTTTCCTATGCAACAACAACCGCAACAATTTGAACAGGTAAAAAATATATCTTATGAATAGACGAAATTTTTTTTTACATTTTGGAGGTTCTAACGATGTCTTATCTAAGTCTATGGACTAATGTCCTGCGTGAGCACAATTTTTCGCATCCAGATCCGAACTAGAGCTAATCGACGTCTGATAGATACTCTCACAGTCAGTGTATAGTTTTCAATCTTTGCTTTGCATCGAAAAGTATATTATTTAGTTTCTTCCATAAATAGCAACAAAAAAATAAAGATCATCTCAAATTCCACAAAAAAGTCAAGTGATTCAGAATATACTTGGTATCTTTCTGCTCCTAAAATCTAATAAATTTTGCTAAATATATGTTTGCTTATTAGTCATGATAATACATGTTCATCTGTTTAATAATTTATTTTCTTCTTCGTGTATTTAATTACTTCATTATATGATTCTTCATCATCTTTAGACGAATTTTCTTAGTAAAACAATATCACTTTCTACTTCTGTGACTTGTTCTCAAATACAATAAATTGCTCAATCATGATCAAGCCAGTTTTCATTCTTATAGTTTTATATATAAAGTAGTTTGAAAAATTAAAAATATTTTTAAACGTCGAGATGTCACATATTGCCGAATACTCGATTCGGTTGCAGGACACTACTATGGATATGAAAGAAAAACGGAACGGAATTGAATTTGACTCTGACTCTATTTCGTGTTTGGATGCTTTTTTAAGATGTTGTTGAAATCTTCATAACGCATCAATTTGTACAGTAAATATCACAGAATAAAATCAACAATTCAAAATTCATCGTCACTTTATTTAGAAGTATTTTGTAAAGAAAAATAAATACAACTTTGTATTAGAAAAAGTTACTGTAATAATAGAAATTCAAACATAATTAAGTAGTTCATAAGGTAGTAGCAACAAAATACTAAACTTTCTCATATCGTTTCATTAAATCAAGAATTCGTTGATTTTTTTATTTCCTGAAGGCTTATTCATATTGTTGTCAAATTATTTCATCGTAGTCATATTGATCACATAACCTTTCTTTAATTCATTAATCATTACATATAAATTTGCATTGGAAGTGGCAATATTTACATTAAGTCGATAGTACCAGCCGTCTAATCCGTTGATGTGTATGAAAGTAGAGAAGGCCAATACTCACACTCACACCCTTATTTCTTTCTTTCTAAGGCAAAATTTCTTCAATAAAATTTCTAAAATTATTCAGAAAAAATTGTGCCGATGAAATGGAAAGATACTTCAGAGGTGCGCAAATACAAATACAATTTATACTGTCATATAGTTGTATTACAAATATATGACAGTATAAATTCTGCAAATTCTAGGCGTTTCCTTCCAGTACATGATAGTAAAGAAGGATACGCAGTGATTTGTGCGACAGATGTATTTCAGAACCTAATCACACTCATTTTTATTAAACGATACCTGTGTGAATAGGAAACAAATTTGGATGTATTAAGATTAGTCTCTGTGATTGTATGGATGTGATTTGAACGATCCCTTGCTATACTTCGATATCTGTTTAGAATATGGCAAATTCTGGAATTCTAAGTTTGGGGGTAGGTCATATTCTATCCAGAGTACAATTTGTACTTGTATTTGTGCAGATCTTAGATACTTAAGTTCAAGAGTATAACATATGTCATGTGATTTAAATCGAAAAAAACCGTCAGTTGTTTGATATTTAAAAATTTGTTTTTGTTTTCCATTATTATTAAGAATGTTCTTCGCTTTCTATCAATGCTTTCCTTTCAACAACAAAATAATATGATAAATAATCATAATCAACATTTATCATCTATGAATCCAATGATGCCATCCATGACAACTCAATCATCTCAACAACAATCACAACCGCAACAACAACAACAACAGCAACAGCAACAGCAACAAGAAAATCAATATGATCATTCTTCAGTTAATAGTCAACAATGTTTAGCTGATAAAATTCAAGCTGTACGTCATCTTTGGGAATCAGAAAATCAATATTCAAATACTTCACAACATGTTAATCAAATATCAAATTATAATCAACAACAAAATTCATCTATTGTTGATCCAACTATATCTAATCATATGAATACAACCTATCAACAAGCAACACATGGTTTTATTCAATTTCAATAATAGATAAATAGAAGGAGGGATCGGATCTCTTCATCTGTCTTTCAGTATATTTCTGTCACTTATGTTTTCCTATTTATTTATTTGTATAACCACATACATTCTTAGTATGTACCTTGGTGTTTGTGTGATTGTTTTCATTACTCCTTCTTTCTTTGACACTTAGTGAACATAATCATGTATCTAAGTTTATGCATTGTTGTTGTATATAGAAAACAAGAAGAAGAAGAAGAAGAAGAAGACGCTATTTGAAAATTTGTCGTTGTGACACATGTAGCATAAAATATGTATTTCATCTTTTTACTCTTTATTGTGTATGTACGGTTTTCTTGTATGTAGTTAGGTCAAATGTATATTATGCTCGCACTGCGAACAACATTACTCTGGTTCTTTTTCTTTCTTTTTTTTTCGTTTGTCTTTTCCGTTTCTTTCTATTTCTGCTGGTTTTGTTATATTGTTTTCATGTGGTTTTTTTTTGCTTTTGTTTCTGCCCATATTTTCTAACTTATTCAAATATACATCGATTCATTCACATTGTATATCTTTTCTTTTTTCTTAAATGAGGATAAACAGATGTTTTTAATGAGTTTTGAAATTTCTATAGGATATAGAATTTTGTTTCTTTGAAATAGACTAATGGAAAGATTTGTTTTTATATTTAGAGAATCTTATATACTCGAGAATATAAAAAAGAAAATGAAAGTTTGTCAAAAAAAATTTATTTAGTCGACTGTACATTTTTTTTTTGTGTAAGAATCATTCGATACTATGTAAAGATTTGTAGAATCATTTTTTATTTTCGTTGCTTAAGATTATTATTTCGAATTACATTCAATTTTTCTTATTGATAATAATCAATATTTAGACAATATTGATTGATAAATATTTGTTGGCATTGTATAGTGTGATCATACTCGTGACATAGCACTTATTTCTATGAATACATAAAAAACTATTACTTTAAGTGTGTTTTTAAAAACATCTATAATAAAATATCTCGGATCAAGTTGTTCATAGTTTTCTTTTTAGGACTTCATTCAGTACATGTTAATCTATAAAATCTAAAGTTTTATGCTGTTTGATCTAACTAAAAAAGTTCAATAACATAGAAGTATTATCAAATGTTTTAATTATGAAAAACTTTTCGAATAGAGATATTTAATTAATCATGTTGCATGCTTGTTCGTGATATCGCCAGTATACCATGGTACTCATAAGAACCAATGGTATACCGACAGTAGATTGCCGGTCAGAGAACAACTATTATATACTGGACCTATCAATGGCTTTTGTTCAGTTCGAATCACATGAACATCTTATATGTATGAAGAATCATTTGAAATCTGTAAAATTTCTTTTATTTAAAGAGGAATAATTGATGAAATACGACAAGATATTTGATATTTGCTTGAAAACTTTATGAACTTCAATGATAACAAATGTATATGTATAATTATCGTACTTCATAAGAAGTGTATCACGATACAAGAGCAACAGCGGTCAATAAGATGATGATGAATTCTGCAATATAAGAAAACCCTCATGTTTCTCATATCTTCATTCACAATATCAGAATATACCGAATCGTTAGGATAAAAAAAAACAAGCGACAAGTAGAAATATTATTGCCATCGTTTTGATTTCTCGAATAAAACGTTTGAGATTTTAAACATAGAATGAAAATCAATTCTCAATAAGATATATCGAAGATTGCTTGTCTAATCTCATTAATAATTTCATCTTGATGTTTGGACAATATCATGTGCAATTGATAAAACATATCGAAGACAACTTGCTTGACATTATGAATAAATGTGTCTCGAGTTTTCGGACTATACGATATCTAATTGATTGATTATGTCAACATAAATCTTCAATTGCTACAGACAATATTTCCCATATGATCTGACAAATTTCCAATATAATCATCAAAATGCAAAAACAAATAAAGAATAATAAAATTACTTCAATCAAGTTTCTTTTATTAGTAGACTGAGCCATGGTGAGAAATCTATGAGAGAATAATCGCATAATTCAATAGATATTTAACGATCATCATTTATAATTAGTATTACTAACGAGGGGCGTCTCTCTCAATTGATAAATCATTTTTGAGTCGAGGTTACATATATTATGTAGGTCTAAATGAGCTATGAATACCCTAAAAAATGTTCGTATCCTTAGTTTATTATTGCAGAACCACTGCACTTTCACGGTATTTTTGAAATGAATGTTATAGTCCTCCTTGGGAACATCAGAAAAAAAACTCATTTTCGAACATCTATTTGAAATTTTACATAAAGACAAACCTTAACGAGAATAGTTTCTTGAAAATATTTCAACTCTTGTCGTTATTTCTATGTTAACATACAGCTATGGTGCAAACGTGTTGTTTATATTGCTCCTATAAACCGGTAGATATGATGTTCTTATTTCTGGATTGAACCAAATCAAAAGATGTGAAACATTCACTATAAACTATTCTTGTTAAAATCTGTCTTTGTATACAATTTCAAGTTGAAATTCGAAAATCAGTTTTTCTGATGTTACTGAGAAGAATCACGGCATTCATTTAAAAACTACCGTAAACTTGCATTATCTATGCAGCAGTAAGCTAAGAGCACGAACTCTTTTCAAGGTATTCATAGTTCATTTAAGTCTATACAATGTACATAGTCTTGACTTAAAAGTGATTTATCAGTCGTGAGAACTTCCTTCATAAGTAGAATGGATAAACAGATAGGAAATGATATCATTATCATTAATCGTCTGTGTAATTGCTTTGCGACTTTTCATTTTAAGTTTTTTATTTATTTTTAATCTTTTGTCACATTAACTTAGTTTTGAATATTTACAAAACACAAACAATATGTTTTAAGAACTATTATCATCATCGTCATTATCATACGAAGCAACCAATGAAGAAAGGCCAGCAGAAGGTTTTGAAACAGAATCATTGTTTGTTGTTGGTTTCTTCTTGATTATCATACCTAATGAATTTTTTGTTAATTGTTTTTTAGTATTGATTGGTTGAGCAAAGGAAATAGTTGTCTAAAAACAAAATGTTAAAAGTCATTATTGAGAGATGATTGTCAATATAACTTACTTTTGGTTTTGTAGTATTGATTGCTAATGGGACTATTTCTTCATTTGTTTCAATAATTTCTTCACTTTCCATATCATCATGATCAATTTTAGCCATGTGTTTACCAAATGCTTTTCTAAAACAAAAATATTGCATTTTTACTTATATAAAAAAAACAATGAAGAACATACCGAATTTCATCTTCATCTTCTTCTTCTTCAACTTGTTTTTTAAATAATTCATATTGTTTTTCTTGTTCACGTTTTTGAGCTAACATTTGTTCAATTTTAATATCGGCATGACGTGCATTCAATTCTTTAATATCTTCAAGTGCTTCAATAGCAGCCATTTCTTGTCGAGAATCACGTGTTCGATTTTCTAATAACTAAAATAATAATTTTAATAAAATTTTAAGAATAAAAATTTTGTGTTGTTTTTTTTTTCATTTCTTACTTTCATAGGATTTAGAGCTTCTTCTTCAGCTTCTTTTGTTGCTTCTTCTTTTGCTTGTTTTTCAGCAAGACGAATTGATTCAAAATTTCGTATTCCACCATGTTCTAATTCATAATCACCATTAGCTGGATCAGTCTATCAAAAACAAAACAACATATTTAATAAATCAAAAATAAATAGTTTTTTTTTCTTAAAATCATACTTTAAATGTTATTTCACGTAAACATTTCGTACATTTAATATAAAAACGATAGATTTGAATACCCAAATAAGTTTCACCCATAACATCTTCTTTTCGAGCATTGAATTTTTTACCTTTGTAAATATATTCACCACATGTTTTACATCTGATACAAAAAAAAAAAATAAAATAAATAAAATAAAATTATGCTGTGTTTTTTTGCTGTTTTTTTTGTACATACCGCATATTACATGGAGCCATTAAACGAATGGTAAATTGACGATTTTTTGAACGTTTAGCACGAGGTAATTTTGATGGATCAAAATCTGGTGGATAATATTTCTAAATAAAGAAATTCAGATTAATTTACCAATTCATAAAAATTATATACTTACGTTTAAAACTTTTCGTTCAGACATGTTTTAAAAAAATGACCAAGTGTCGAATGATTATGAAAAAAAAGAATAAATTCTGGCGAAATATATAAATATTTCGTCACAATATAAGAAAGAAAAAACAAACAAGTAAACTACTATGTTGCAGGATATATCCAATTAGATGAAATTCTACCAATAAGAATTCGAGTATTGAAAAAGCATCTGTAAGAAGACTAGTAACGGTAGATATAAATGGCTGTAGCATAATAGACGATTCTGCTACAAATCGATGATACTCTATACACTAATTGATCTAATGAACCGAGTACATCATCATAGAGTGAGGGTTAGCGCATTAAAGATTGTGAGTGCAATCTAGCGGTAGAACCAAAACATTAGCGCCTCTCTTGCTTAGAGAGGGCAGTGGCAGGCAGCGCCCTCGCTACATGCGTCGTGTTATCAAAAATGCATGGTGTAAATAGAGTAACAATACTCGCCACTGCTCTTGTAGAAGTACTAGGAAATGTTTTGCTGCATAGGTTTGTTTGAAAATGTTCGAGCGAAAAAAGAACTCATAATCCTAATTCTCTTGTCAGAGAAGATACAGAATATAAGTTTCTACAAACTATCATTAGCTTTAATTTAAAACGATAAAATCTATAACCTTCTATCGACTGGGTGTGGGTTTAGATATGGTTGAAGATATGACATGCATTCACGTTCATCCCACCCACACTCACATTCTTTTCCATCTATATATGGAGTAAGGTTTTCGAGGAAGGATTTTTCATTAAAAAAGTTTTATTTTTCAGATTTAACTTTGTCAAATTATATTGACATTTGAAAGGTAATAAAGCAAAGTTGAGCAAAAAACTAATATCTTTCTAAGTTGAAAAATCATATGTCTGCCTAGTTCAGAGAAAAATACCTATAGCAGGTCGGATCCCAGTAACTTCTTTTCAGTAATCTTGGTTATAGTCATGTTAAATTTAGTCTAATCCTTTTTCCGACCTAGGAAAAACTATTTCAGAATTTATTTGTATTAAATTTAAAAAAGAGTTTTAAATATTCATGTTTCAATTAATTCAGTCGGCGAATATCATATTTTTTTGGTCATCTCTCTTGAATTTTGCTTTGATTAATGTGATTTATAACATGATTCATTAAAAGCCATAAAGAATTTAACTACAATTTTTGAATCTGATTCCAACAACTTTCTTTTCTTATCATCTCGGATCTGGTACATTTTTATTTTTTCGTCTCGTACATCTCTAATCATGACTAATCCTATCTATCTCATCATGATGTAGAATATACGACTAATGAAAGCATCTTTCAATTGTAATGTGCATATCATCATTCGTCGTGTTAATCAACTGAGAGAATTTTGTTTATGATAATGCAGATGATTTGTCACCTAGAAGGAAATAATGTATTCCAACTCGAAAATTATGCCTAAATACAAAGTACTTCAAAATATAAAGAATTATTTTAAAATTACACAAAATTGCTTTAAAATACAGTAAAGTACATTAAAATAGTTTTCGACTTGAATTATGATGTTCCATGTAGATCAGTCATTTTTATAATTTTTTAAAAATTTTAAATTAGATTTTGTCGCAAGTTCAGAATGAGTTTGATATTTAATACAAAGTACGATTTGGCAATGTTAATTTATTCACACGAAAAAACTAAGTGAATCGAATGAACTAAGTCAATGAACGATCTCGCATTCTATATATACTGTCAAATGTAATATTTAAGTACATTCCGTCAGAAAATATATGAGAGAGAGGAAGGAAAACGTGCAAAATTCAGAAATATACTCGAATTCTGGACGAGGAATGTTCACATATTCACTGTATTATAGACTTTATCTAAAAGACTATTATAATTATAGACGAGACATTTTACTATGTATTCACGCAAGAAATCTTTCGATATTAAGTATTTTATAAAAATTTAAACATCGTTCTACGAAATTTTAGTCAACCCTAAGTAAATTTTGAAAAACCATTGATGACTTAGAAAAATATCTAAAAAGAATGTTCATTTCACTATCAGAAATGACACTTTTTTTTCATTTGGTCTCATCATTTTTCTGTAGAAAGAATTTCACTAATACGATGTAAATTACATTATTTTTTTAATCGATCTGGAGTACATAGTAAGGAAGAACGAGAAAAAAAAACAAAATCATCATGATGTGAATACTTAGCTAAGGAGAACAGAAACAAGCTGAGTCAGCATGATGATGCGCATATTTAGCCAAAGAGAACAGAAAAAAGTTGAGTCATCATGATGGAGATATTTATTTGTGTATATAAACGCATCATAGTCCCCTATATTTCTACTAAACTAATCGAAAAACGATCATCAATACGAACAACAGCTACTACTGCATAAAAAGAACATGGGTAAACTCGAAGGAAAAATCGCTCTCGTTACGGGTGGATCTGTCGGCATTGGTTTTGCGACTGCTCAACAGTTCATTGCCGAAGGCGCAGCACATGTCTTCATCACTGGACGACGCCAAGAAGCGCTCGATGAAGCTGTTAAAAAGCTTGGTGGCAAGAATGTGACCGCAATACAAGGAGATACTTCCAATCTGGACGATCTCGACAAGTTATACAGTGTAATTAAGAAGCAGAAGGGTCATTTGGATATCCTCTTTGCCAATGCAGGTATAGGTGAGTTTGCACCGCTTGGCTCGATTACAGAAAAACATTTTGACGACATATTCAACGTCAATGTGAAAGGAGTGCTATTCACCGTTCAAAAAGCGTTGCCAATTTTCAGAGATGGTGGGTCGATCATTTTAAATGCCTCGATCGTTTCCGTTAAAGCAACTCCAGCGTTTAGTGTCTACAGTGCTACGAAGGCGGCTATTCGGTCTTTCGCAAGATGTTGGACTGTAGATTTGAAAGAACGCAAGATTCGGGTCAATGCATTGAGTCCAGGACCAATCGATACATCAGGATTGCGAGGTCTGAGCAAGAATGAAGAGGAACAAAAATCGTTCATTGCCGCGATGGAAGCTGGCACAGTTATGAACCGTCTTGGCACGCCCGATGAGATTGCCAAAGCAGCAGTCTTTCTTGCTTCGGACGACAGCAGTTATGTAACAGGAATCGAGCTTTTTGTCGATGGAGGTGTAGCACAGATCTAAAATATTTATTTGTACTCTCAATTTTTTAATAAAATGTATTCAATTTGACATTGGGCTTATAATGACAATCATTTCTTGAGTTTCAAACAAGAACATTCCTGTGTGAAAGCTCTCATATGTGTCTTAATGCCACAAAGCTTTGAATTTCTAAGGAGAAATGAATTTTTGTTTCAGTAGATTCATTCATTTGATATTGTTGTTCGGGTTAAAATTGAATGAACGAGAGAGAGAGAAGCATATGAACAATTAGTGGAACACTTCGAACGCTCTCGAGCCACACAAGTCGGATTCAAGCCAGAGACTGAAATGATTAGGAAAATCTCAATTCTGATTCGATCTACTTTCTTCTCTTACCTATTTTTTCACAATTTTGTCTTCTGATAATGATAGTTGTTTTTCAGTTTCTTCGTTATAAACTTGCTTTTCATATGTGATTTAAGAAAACATTGTCAAGGAGTATTTATTGATGTAAGAAAAAAAAAAGATCAGCATATTCAGTAAAAAGAAAAAAAGAAATAATTAAAAAAGATTTTTTTTCCATCGATCGAGGAAAAATAATGTTGTTCACTATTGAAGGATTCACATTAGAACGTCGTTGAGTTATAATTTGTCCAGTGATGCTGAATTGCCGCTTGACGATGTGGAAACTGGACGAGATTAAAGATTTCTCTTTATAAGTCTAGCTAGATTGGGAAAGGCTGACTGATTTTCAGTTTTTTTCAAAATAATGGATCTTCATACTTTTCTTGGTCATCAAATTGTAAAGCTATGTATCTATTAATTTTGTCGCGCCCGGATTATTTTTGTTTTTGGAGTGGGTATGGGGTGTGCATATGGGCTGGGTATTGCTTTGTGACTGCAACCACATCCATCCCCCACGCACACCCATTTGTTCTGGCTCATCCATTATTTTTGATTCTCGAAGGTTCTTAGAGGTTTATGAATGATCTTTGCAACCAACTAGAGAAATAATGATGTCTAAAGCAATCAATAAAATTCTTTTGTAAAGTTAGATCTGAAAAATAAACAAATATTTTTTAGAGGTAATCAAATCTTGCCCATCCCAGAGGCACACTTTACAGATCTGTAGTAACCTATAGGTGTGAGTTTTCTCTTCATCCACAGCCTAATGCCACGCAGATCTACATCCACATCCTATGGAGTATATTAGGATTCGAAGCTTGATCAAAGTATATATTTTATATAAAATAAAATACCATATTTCTTATGAGTTAATAGTTAAAACTAATCGTCATTATCAGTCTTTTAAAAAGACAGTAAGTCAAGAAAGAAGTTACATAAAGTAATTTGTTAGGTGTCCAATGGTAGAATACATATAACGTTGATGGTAAGTGACGTTAACGAGCATGGTGTATCTTGTATGAGGACAATATAATGTGCATCGATTGACATGTAATATATTTAAATTTCACCTCCCTTTTAAATAATAATAGAAAGACTATATGAAAGAAAAACTTCTGATTTCTTTTGGAAATGATCGAACTGCGAACAATTTCTTTTTCAATACACTTCATTCTAGAAAGTTGTGTTCTTTTTTCATTGATAGATATATACATAGTCCTTCAGATGAAGGAAATGAATTTCCTAATTAATTGTCAATGCTAGAGAAGCTCTGAGTTTTCCAGAAAACAATATCTAGGATTTTCAGATTTTTTAAGTTACGATGATCCGAAAAATTAAGCAAAGTAAAAATCAGAAAAAAATCTTTCCCTCATCCGAAATGGTAAGGAGTTTTCTTTCAAATTGCATTAGTATTAAATTTGAAACTTGAATTCAATTATTGAACTTATCAATTCAACTATTTACTTCAAGAATTCAAGTATTCAGTTATTGAATTCAAGTTTCGAGTTTGACATATATGTGATTGTTATAGTTGAACTGTTAGAATTTCATAAAGGATCAAATAAAAAAATCTACGTCAAAATTATTTTTTCTTCAATTATTATAGAATACAAAAAAATCAATTTAAGAAATGATTTCATTTAATAAAAAAGACCTTTCAAGTCTTAATTTTCGTTTAAATTTTATGAAAACTAACTCGTAGTGAGTACAAATAATGTTCATAAGTTTACTCTTTATGGAAGAATTCAATGCAGAAAAAATACAAAATAAGATGGATCAATCTTTATACATTAAAAAAAAACCGTTCTTCTGAGTCATTTAGAATATATATGTGTTTTTAATTCTAATAAACTTATGTTTAGGGGCGTCATGTTAGTATTAAATTAAAAATAATACTAATACTTTTGCATTAGCATTAGCATTAACAGTTAACATTAATGCTTTAGCATTAATAGCATTAGAGTTAACTAATACTTAGGTGTTAGCATTAATTTAGCATTATTTTTAATTCTAATACATATACGCTGTGTCAGTTTTCGACTGCCATCTTTACATACTACCTTTAACTTTTTAAATGGTACCTGTGGCTAGTCTTTGTCACTTTTTAAGGGCTATCAGAAGGTAGTCTTTGCCACTTATCGACGCGGCATTGCTAGTTGATGTTGTGCACTTTGATTTGGAATATTGTACAATGTTTGCATTGGATGAAGTCACATTAGGACAAACTCAAAGTATTCAGAGGATGTCAAAGTCTATGGAAGTACCTTAGAAAAAATAACGAACCATTCTTTAATGTTCTAGTTTCGGTCTTACTAGTTTAAGGCTGATATCACGCACGGTGTTTTAACATTCATGATGGTTTGGTTCTTGACAACACTTATAGTTATTTATGTGCGAATTAAGATTAGTAATTCTATCAAAATAAAGTGACCAAATGATAAAGACATGCATTATTTTAGTATGATTGTACAGTTGAGTTTGATATTCACCACTATCTATATTCTGAAGGAGAGCATGGATTTGGAGAGAACACCCACACTCAAGTATCCATTAACAAGATATAGATATTAATCGAAATTAGTAATATTTTCCTGAGTGAAATAAAAATTGATATAGTGATACTGATTAATAGAAGATCGATCAGAATAATAACAAAACATTACAAAGGTGACATGAACCACTAAAATATTCTGATGAAGAGATTCCTGATTCGTCTGTCGTAAGTTTTCAACATTATATTTTTGACTATTTACATATGTTTTCTACCGATGTGAAAGCTTAATCAGATTTGCAGCAATTTAACATGTAGAAGATAATATGAAAACACAATTATCAAACGCAAAAGATGGTAATATTTCGTTCATATGAATTCAAGTGAACATCACAACATAATGAGGAAAAATCTCACCAGGACAAAGTCGAGAACCCAGTATTTCCAGCCAAACTCCCTGTTTGGAAGATGACACCCATCAAAAATAGTATCATCCGATGCAGAATTCAGGTCTGTATCCAACACAACAATGTAGACAGTCAGCATAGCTTCAAGAACAAATGTCAGCAAGTTATACTTGAAGGTACTATTAACTTTCCTTGTGTTAAGATGTCTTTTCTATTGGTTAACCTTTTATATAATCAATGAAGAAAAAAAACGCTAAATTCAACATTGATAAAATCAAGTAGGACAATAAATGATCAGTTACAGGAAAAGAACGAAAATCTACATGTATGCAACCATCATTCAAAATGCATTCTCTTTTTTCTTTAATCTTTTCATTATTCAAGTGTTCCATCAAAGCTTGTTTGTTTTGCTTTCTTGATTCATACAATAGAAATATTTTTTTTCGTTCGGGTTTATTAAAGCGCACAGGCAGACAATGAAAAATCAAAAAAAAAAAGAAAAAGGAAGAAGAACTTTATAATATATGTTTGTGTTTCTCTGTACAAACAAGAGGAGAGAAGAAAATGTTCAAGATAGTAGAAACGCATATTGACCATCTCGTATAGCTGTTGTCAGTTTCAATTTCATAATTTCTTTTGATGAATAATCTGGTAATTTGAGATAGTTGACACAGGTCATTACACTTGGTAAAAATGAATCCGGATTGATATGATCACTATTATTTTCTGCCGCTTTTCGAACAATTGTCAGTGGAGGATGAAGCATTCGAAAGCCTATTTTAAAAAAAATTCAAATAATTTATTATGAAAAATGATTATCTTTTCGTTTATGAGAAAGTACAACCGATTAAACTCTCAGTTCTAATGGTGTAAAATTGAATTGAAAAGCGAAAAGAAAATGTACAAGTTTATAAAAATTATCCACATCTTAAAAACTTGTCAACGCAATTCCTTTTGCATTAAAATATGGAACTTGATCAATTCTCGCTTTTCATGTTGATCATATGACGACTGTGGCAAACCAATGCATTACTGCTCATCATCTATGATATCTTTCATAAGAATTTTTATCTGTGCAAAGATAAGTTACTACACTATTTAAAACATTTTGAAATGTTCTAGAACAATCGAAGTCTTTTTGTTAATGCCGTTCATCGTTTTTTTTTCTAGTGCTAAGGAACTCTAGAAAAGAAGTCTGAAGCTTGTTGTTCTCGATTACAATGAAAAATGTACTCATTGATTGTTGGTCTTCCCCCAAAACATTAATTGAATTCAATTAGACGAACTAGATTTCATCAATTAGTAGGAATATATATTTTATCTATTATAAATCTATTCTTATTAGTAATACAAAATAATTTTATAGACTAATTTTGAAACTATGAGAAGAATCTTTGAGTCTATTGATAAATTTATA
This sequence comes from Rotaria sordida, assembly GCA_905250125.1. Lineage (NCBI taxonomy): Eukaryota > Metazoa > Rotifera > Eurotatoria > Philodinida > Philodinidae > Rotaria > Rotaria sordida. Next base: position 124,779 of record CAJNOL010000071.1, on the reverse strand, counting down.
ATTCTTTTCCTATGAGCGATATAGACAGACAATAGTGATATCTCGAAACTATCGATCATATGAATAGATATATTACGAAAGGCAACTATTCAATTTTTCGAACTAGTTTTAATTATAGAAAGGAATATATGTAGGCTTGTAGAAAAACACTTTCTTCATCTAATAGCATATACATTATCAAGTTCTACTACGTACTGTTAACATGTCGATAGGTGGTGCCATCTATTGATATGTCAACAGTACTCAGTAGAACATAATAATGCATATAAGCTTATCTCTACAAACCTATATATATCTCATTCTGTAGTCAAAAGTCTATAGTCATCTTTTAGTATTTTAATATTTCATTCGAGAAGTGCTATTGACTTTACTATTTATTAAACAAAATGACTTTCTTACCTCCAACAGGTAATCGTGGACTACCAGTTACAAATTGTAAAAATGCTCTTTGTTCATCAATATCAAAATTAATCATTATATCAAAAAGCCATTTAACTGCTCGACTGTTCAAATTATATCCATGATCACAACGTGTTGATTCAAGCAAAACTTTAAGATCCCATAATTCTGTTGAACCACTACCGCAAAATACTTGATGAAGCTATATTAAAAAAACAAAAAGCAAAGAATTATTTATATGAAATAAAAAAATAGAATAATTTTATTTTATATTATTTTTAATGATATACTTCATCGGGATAAAAACATTTCAAATGCTGAATAGAAAATATTGAATTAAATCCATCACGAAACGATTCAAATTGACGTCGAACACCTTCAACTAATGTCCAATAGACAACTAACTAAAAAAAAAACAAAAACATAAAAATTTCTTTGTTTATTTTTTGAATTTAAATAAATTTTTATGAAATTTTACATTAATATATTGATCAAGATTTTGTATTGTAACTAAACAATCTTTTCCACCTTTTTTTAATTCAATATTTGGATAACCAGGTAATGTAAATACAAGTGATAAATCATCTATTTTACAACCATCAAGTAATAATCTTGGATCATTTTCATCAAATATATTTGTATATATTGAATGATCTAATTGTGAATCATCTTTTGATTTTAAACGTTTTTTATTATTTAATTTATTTATTGTTATTTGTTGATTTGTTATTTGATTTTGTAACATTATTTTATCGCGTACTAAAACAACTGTTTGTAATTTTTTAAATTGTTCATATAAATTTGCATCTATATGAATGAGATCTTCAAGATTTAAACTTTCTTCTTCTCCTAACATCCATTTATAAAAAATAATACTAAAAGGCATATCAATCTTAAAATAAAAATAAAACAATAAATTTTTGAGATCTTAGATTTAAAAAATATTTACCATTCTTGAATCCATTAATGCTTTAGCCATAAATTTTCCAAGAAATTTAAATTTTTGACGAACTTTTGTAATTACATTTGCTTTTGCATTACGACCTAATGGTGCAGGATAAAGACCATTATGTGTATCGACATATTCAGACATTGATGTATCTTTATCTATAGAAATTCAAAAAATAAAATTCTATAGTTATGTTTTATATAAATATTTTAGACTTAAGTAAGATTTCGATTTTAAATAAAGAATATCGCTTTCATAAGAAGATCAAATATTCCATAAAAGAGCTACAATTTTTTTGAACATTTCGTATCGAAAAGAAAGCTCATTTCATTTTTTTCGGCTATTTTGCGAAATAGTGTTACTAAGAAACGATTATGTTAGTCCGATATTTCTTCTATAAGGATTATTCGCTGTAGATAGCAAATCTAAATCAGATTTCTCTTGTTTAATTGAATAAAATCTCAATACACATTGGTTGACGTATATTACTCTATAGTCAGTGTGCTATCAACTGAGTGATTCAAGGTAAACAACTATTTTTAATTTGGCTAAGATCATTCCATCGCTGATGATACTGAGATTCGGACACAGTGCTTTGAAAATACAGGGTGAGCCATAAATATCTTTACCATCCAATACGTATTGTAACTTTTCAAATATCCGGGGAAAAAAAAACAAAATGATATTCATTAGTATCAATGCAACATTGCAGTCTTTCAGAATGTAGTTGTCAGAGAGCAGAGGACCCGCATCAAGTTCAATATTATAAAACTTTACATGTGGTATTATTGAGATAGAAGAAAAGGGTTGTCTTTAGGGTAGGTGCAGGTAAAGACAATCCACACTTCTTATGCCAAAAAATAAAGAATATCTTGCTAGTTTCAACTTTCAATATTTTTTCTTTCAACTTTCCTATAGCACATTCCTCAAAGAAGAATGGTGATAAATTTTTTATCGTAAAGATATTTACATCAGGTAAAAAAAATTTTGTTAACAGAACTCACATCTATCATCTATCAGTATCTATAAATTTCTTTTTATAATTATTTCTATTAGAATATAGGTTTGTAAAAATAATTCTCAAATGAAATCTTTCTATGACATTTAGAATACAAACCTCTATGTGAATCAAAAATTTTATCTGTTCTCCATAGTTCTAATCCATTCTTTTGTAATTCTTTTGATAATAATGAATATGCTTCTAAAGTTGGACCAAGACCAAAACCAACCTAAAAAACAAAAAAACGTATAAATAATTTTATAGAATTTCAATTAATAATTTTACTTCATCTTCATATTGAACTTCTAAGAAATGTTTTGAATTCCAATTATCAAGAATTTTTTCCGTTTCTGAAAGTATATTTCCTCTTGATAATTTAACTTTTTTTCTTTCAATTCTTGGTACAACTGATTGTCTATCAGTTTGATCATTATTATGTTGTTGTGTTAACATATCTGAACTATCTAAAAGTCTTTGCATTGCACGTTCACGATCGAATGCACATGGATAAAAAATCATTTGTCGTGTTTCAAATGGAAATAAAAATGAACATGTATAACCCATTTCAGTTATCCATGATGGTATACGTCCCATCATAATAACAATTGGATCTTGTAATTGTCTATTAACTTTTGATGTTAATTTTGTTGATAAATATTCATTTTTTGATGTTAATGTTAATGATAAATTATGATGATTTAACATTGTATTTGTATGATAATAAAGATCATACCAATAAAGATTTAAATTATTTAATATATGTAGTAATGATATAGCATTTAATGATAAATCATTTATTGTTAATATTGATGATAGAGATTCATTTAAATTTGATATTAATAAAGATTTTGTTTTTGGACATTGACCATTTATCCATAATTCATCAATTGTTGTTCGAATAGGTGAACGTTTTGATGGTTTAATAGGTTTTTTTGATGATTTTGATGATGAACTTTGTGTATTAGTAGTTGTTTGTCGTAAACGATTTGATGATGATGATGATGTTGTTGTTGTTGTTGTACTAGCACCACCAATAGCTGTACTAACAGCTGGTACTGTTGATGATGATGAATTTGTTAATTGACGATAATGAATTGTATGTACACGTGTCCATATACTCGATGACGATACTACGGATTCATCAGTATCAGTTTCAGATTCACCATCACTATAAACAAATGATATCAAATAACATATGAACGTTTTCTAAAAAGTGACATCACAAAATCTTGATCTTAGATATATTTATGATAAGTATGTTCCAAGATAAGATAGCAAAAATATTCTTCTCGTATTATATATTATTTTTGTCACATATATACATAAGTAAGATAATAAGATGAAACTCAATTATAATTAATTTTTGTTTTATCAAAGATTTTCTGATTAAATTCGAAATAAATTATTGTCTGTCAGATGTTCTTTCATATGTCCATATAAAAATCGCAATTTGTTTTTGCGAACGTTTATCTTCACGTGTCATTTGACCTTGTTGATGTAAGACAAAAACAATTCATATATAGTTCGTCGGAGAACTTTTCCTATCAGCTGATACACAGTTATCGTTCTAATGTATGTTTATCGGAAAGTCATAAGGGCTAATATTTTGCATTCTATGAAAAATATGACCTTATTGTCGGCATACTTGTTGTCCCTATTACATCATTTTGTTTAGGAATATTTGCAAAAAGCTAATTATATAAGATTTGAAGGACGAAAAAATTCAAAATAAGGAATGAAATTTATATCCTTACTTTTGTATCATATATTAAATTTAAGAAAAATTTTCTACGTACGCAGTTCTTTGTGTTGGTGTACTGTACATTCGAATAGCTTGATATAAAGTCATATTATTTGGAATAATATGATCATTAATTAAAAATTCAAGTCTCATTGTTGATGAATGAGCAAGAACATTAATAACATCTTCAGCATCAGATTCATTTGATACTTCACTTTCTTCATCATCAATTATGCCAGATGAATCATCCTTTATCAAAGAAGAAGAAGAAAAAAACAAACAAAATATATATATATATATATAATAAAATTATAAAATTAATTTACATTTGAACCATTAGCAACACCACGTAAAAGTAAATATTTTTCAATAGCTGATACAAGTGCAAATGGATCAATTTTCACTGGACTACTGTTCCATTGTTTTAATGTTTTACATTGTGGATGTCGAGCAAGACTACATTTAAGTTGATGAGTTGATATTAATCGAAGAGCTGAACTATGAACAGATCGACCAGTAACATCATTGACTAGTAAAGAAAAAAAAAATGAAAATACAAACATATTTAAGATTTATTGAAAGAAAAATAATCAAAAAGAAATTTTTCTATTTCATTAACACGATCTAGCTATTGTTACTAATTGCAAGGAGATTGTTTTATTCTATCTATTTTAAGATACATTTCTTCATCATCCTTCTCCAGATGCCATTTTTTACCTCTATACTTTAACAATTCCTTTAGATCATATTTCATAAAAAAAAAAACCTATCAATACCAATAATTGCTCTATTTTAATAGATTCAAAATGAATATTGTCTGCCATTTTAAATTCACATTAATAACATATTAAAACTGTAAAACGAACATTTCTTCATAAAAATTTTTTTCTGACAAGGGAAGTTCTCCCAACTCATCACTTTTAAGTTGGGACTATATGCATCATGTAGACTCTAATGGATGATGAATACCTGGGAAAAAAAAAGTTCGGGCCTACAGCTTATTGCTACCGACATGTTGCATTTTTTTACAGTATTTTTCAATACAATGTCATGATCCCGCTCAGAAAGATTTGATCTGTAACTGTCCTGAAATAAGTACATCGAATCTGAAAATTTTGAAGTATCTATAACCCATTAAAGAAGGTTTACATGATGCACATTAAAGTCCGATGGATGCAAAATTTTCGAATTCGGAACTAATCCGACGAGCTGCTCTAATGTGTATAATCTCAACTGAAAAACAATTAATCAATTGGAAGATTTATCTTGTAAAATTTAATTTACCTCTAATAGGAAACTGTTCAAGTTGATTAATACATCCTTGTAATTTACATATTAAATGACTTAAAATATTTTGATTAGATTTTCCATTATTTAATTGTGTATGATAAAGATCAATAATAAATTGTTTTAAATCTTTTTCATTATCATCTGTATTTTCATGAGGTATATTCATAAATGTATGTAAAAATAATTTTAATCTATCTAATCGATCATTTGGTAATGATATATGATCAGTTAAATATTGAAATAATTTTGTTATTAAACCACTATGTACCATTTCAAATGGTGTTACATCACCTTTAGCAATTATATTTGCAATATCACGTAATGCTTTAGTATTTTCTAAATGATCTTTTCCAACATGTAATGTATCAACAGCTGCTGCTAAACGATTTATTATTTGTAAAGCAATATTTGATGTTGATGAATTATTTGAAAAATAATTTATACGAAAATTTTGTGCTTGATTATGTATCCATTCTTTTAATTTAGCTTTTTCTTGTGTTGTTAATGTTATTTGTGATTGTTGTTGTCGAGAAGATAAACTAGTTGACATAATTAATGATGCTGCAGCTGGTGCACTTGTTGCATATGTATATGCTTGTTGTTGTAAATAAGGTGACGGTACATAAATTGGTGTTGTTGGATGAAGTCGATTATTTATTGTTGATCCATAATGTGATGAAGAATCAAAAGATGTTGGTCGAAAGAATCCTGAATTCGTAGCACCACCACCACTACCACCACGTGTCGAACGACCACGACCAATAGGTATTGATGATGATGTATCCGATGGTGTTGATGATGATGTCATTTCATCAAACATTGAATGTAATGATGGTTTAATACGAGAATTTGATGATGTTGGAGGTATACGTGAACGTTGTGAACGTGTTTCAATTTTTGGTACATTTGATTCTGTATAACGACGTGATGATGATGATGATGTTGTTGTTGTTGTTGTTGTTGTTGTTGTTGTTGTTGTTGTTGTTGCTGTTGTTCGATATGGCAATGATGGAGTTTTTGATATTGAAGAAGAATCACTACTTAATGGTTGAATTTGTTGATCATCTAAAAGAAAAAAAGACAAGAAAATCAATAAAATAAAAAGAATTTTTCTTGCTTCTCCTACCAAAAGATTCACTAAGTGTTGAATTTGTTGGTAATGAAGAATTTTCATTCATATGAACAAGATCAAATTGACTTTGACTTGTTGTTGTATGATGTGTATGTGAAATAGATAAATTTGCTGTTGATGTTATACCAAATCCAATAAGAATTTCAATTTGATGTACAACACCTTCACGATAAAAAAATACCGAAAATATATCAGGTAATTTTTTCATTAAAATTTCTGATATTTGTAATGCACCAATAACAATTCTATAATCACATGATGCAAGCATTGATGCTATATTTGATGCTATTGATTGTTGTTTTAATATTGTTTCAAGTAAATCTGATGATGAATAATATATCATACGAAGTAATGTTTGTAAACAACGATGTTTAACAGCTGGTCCAGCTGATGTATTATAAACTTCATAAAGTATAGGAAATAATGATTGTACAAATGAATTATATAATTCAATATTATCTTTTAAAAGTTCTGTTCGAACATCACTTGAATTGTTTATTGTTGTTGTTATTGGTGTTGTTGTTGTTGTTGTTGTTGGAGATGGTGAATTATTTCCTAATTCATCTGTTGAAAGTGAAGGAGGTGATGCTGTAGATTCAATTGGATTAGGTGAACCTGGTGTAACAACACGTTTTATAAAACGTGCTTGATTAGTTTCTTCATTGATTTGTTGTAATTGTTGTAAATCAAGAAGATAATTTCGACCAGATATAACTAATTGAACTTCTTCTTCATGTTGTTGCCAAGCATGTTCGATTGTTCGAGAATCTTGAAATGAATATGGACGTAATTGACCTAAGATATATATATATATAAATTTTTTAATTAAAAATTACAAAACAATTTCAATAATGATGATTCGAGGAAAGAATAGGAATACACTTTCAAGAATCAACGTTAAGACTGGTGAATGCATGAAGAAAACTACGATCAACAAAATCAAAATCCAAGGTTTTTTTTTAACATCTTGAATAAAATTCTCTTTAGATCGAACAAATAATTTTCTACAAAATGAGATACGTCCAAATTCTCTGCAAACTTTTATTTTTTGCTGAGATACAACAATTTTATTAAAGGTCAAAAAATGATTTGTCTATAGGAAATGAAACAAGAAACCTACTTTAGAGGTTTCCGTAAAATTGCTATATTTTTATTAAATAACTTTTCAGAGAACGTCTCATTTTGTAGAGAATTGTCTGTTCTATCTAAAAAAGCAAAAGCCTACGGGTTTGGTTTTCCGAAGTCTGTGTCTTTGGCAACTTGAAAAATGATTCATAATTGCATTTATTTGTTCTCTAAAGTTTAAAATCTCTAAAAACAAACCTTGATCATCTTGCCAATGCCACAAAACATAACCATTTGCATTAGCATCATATCCTCTTCCAGCTCGAAATAATTGATCAACTTGAAATAATGGTTCATCAATTGGTAATTTAGGCATCATTTCTCCAATTAATGAAACAATTTCATATAATTCTTGTGGTATACGTGATATAAGTTCAATATTATTTATTTGTTGTATTGTTGTCATATTTGTTATTGATTCATTCATTGATAAAGCAGCTGATTTATATGTTATAGATTTTTTTGTTATTATTTTACCTTCAACTGAACCAGTTAAAAGACATATTAATGTTTCAGCTATATTCATTTTAAGTAATGTAATAGCAAGTATTGGACAATAAGCCGAAAAAATATAAAGCATATGAATAATACTAACAAATGTTATACTATTTATTAATGATGGTTGTACAATAATCATTGTTTGCATTGTTTTAAGTAATTCTTGTGATGCTATTTCACATAATATTGTTGAATCACGATAAAAATTTTCTACTAAACGTGTAAATATTAAACAAATATGTTCAATAGTTTTTTTATCATCCGAACGTAAACGATTTGTTAAATTTTCTAAATGTTCACGAATATATTTAAAATCAGTTGATGTTAATATATGTGTACAACAATTAGCAACTATTGATAAAGCTTTATGTTGTGATGTTATAGAAAAAAAATCAATGTATTCAAGACATGCACCAATACCATCCTATAGAAAGAAAAACAAAAATTGTTTTTTGTCAAGAAATTATTTTTCTTTGTAGTTTTTTTCTTTTTTTAAAACTTACACAAATAAGAATTTGTTTAGCATTTCTTTTTGATATCATATCTAATGCTGTCAATGCTTGTTCAGCTATATCAATTGATGTTATACTTCGTAACTAAAAAGAAACAAGGAATTGATCAAAAGTTGCTAATTTTTTCCTCTACATTGTAGAATAAAAGTAACTCAGCAGTAGAGTCCGTCCGATTGATCCCGGACCAGATGGGCTTTACTCAACAGTATACAAATACTTTAATACATCGTTGTATACAACTGAGATACTTTCATTATACAATATTTTTAAGAGTGAAGGAAAAATTGATGATATTATTTTACTTTATTTAAAAATATTGGTGTAGCTTCAACAACTTGAATTGCTGAACGTGGTAATGCTTCCATAAGATATGTTAATGCTCGACATGCTGTTAAAGCTATTTCAGCATTTGCTTCATTTTCATCTGCTAAACAATCACGTAATGGTGGATAAAGAGCACGAAATTGAAATCCTGGTAATGTATCTTCATTACTCATAACAAGAAACTTTAAGAAAAAAAAAACAAAAAATTCTTTTTTATTTTTCTATTATTCAACTTACAGAACATAATTCATTAAGTGTTGTTAATTTAACATCAGGATCTGATGACTAAAAGAAAAAGAAAAAAAAAACAACAATATTTATCTTTTTCATATATAAATTTATAATATATTTACTTGTAGTCCTTGAATATATTGTTGTAAACGTCCATTAATTGAACTTCCGCCTCCAACTCTACTCATTAAATGTTGAACACGGCCTGACAATGTATGAAATAATGCTGCACTTGCTGAACCACTACTTGCAGCACTACGAACAAAATTTGAATCATTTAGAATATCACGTGTTGTTGGACTATTATCCGGATCAGTATCACTTTCAGTCGACATTTGTATGGATTGTTTTGTAGTTCGATGAGCACTACTACTTGTTAGAAATGGAGATGTTGATGATGTTGTTGGTACAATACCAGAATACGTTTGAGCTGATGATGATGACGGCGGAGGAGATGATGAATTTTGATGATAATATGTAGAAGAATTAAATAAATGTAAAGGATTATTATTTGAAGATGTTACACCGGTATTATTATTTGTATGACACGATCGGTTTTCTGTACCGGTGATATTGGTGACAGGTACCGATGAACGACTAAAATAAAAAAAATGATATATAAAACAATTTATTTTGTCTTACAAATCGAAAAGGTCAGCGAGATCATCGTCACATGGCGAGAAACATATTTACACACATACACAATAAATAGTAGAGAAGAGAAAAAAAGAAAAAAAAAAAAGAAACGACTATGTCTTTAGGTAAAGAAATACGAACAACAAAAAATAAAAGCAAAGAAATATTGAATTTTTAATATTCGTACAAAATAATTAGTTTGAATTTTATTATTAGATTCTAAGTGGACTTTCATGGGTAATATTACACTTTTTATAGTTATTGATCAATAGTTGTCGCCAACAAACTTTTATGTTGATTATTGTGTCATGTTTTTTTTTCTCTCCTTTTTCTATATGAAGCCAGAACGAGAAGAATGGCTTTTTTCTCTTCTATTTTTCTTTCCTTATATGTATGAGTGCAATTACGCGAGTGCGAACAGACGTCTTTGGTCGCACATCTGTACACCGTAGTAACAAAACATTAGCTTACGAAATGATTTGAAGCATTCAAAAAAAAAGAATATAAATAAAAAAAATAAAGGCATTATTTTTTTTTTACCTAGAAGAGGATTGACCCGTTGTCAAATAATCAATATAAGATTTTGTTGTATAACGACGTGGTCGTCGATTATTACTAGTTGAAGGATCACTTACAACTGTATTTTGTTCTCGTCCGCCTATTTTATATGTAAAGAAATAAATAAAAAAAAAAAATAAAAAAGTTAATTTAGTTTTTGAATAAATTTCTTTTTGTTTTTTTTTAAACCTGTTCGTCGTTTAACACAAAAGTTCCCCGTATCTGTACTTTCAGTTTGTTTTTCCAAATCACTTTGTTTTCGTCGATTATGATGAGATAAAATAGGTGCAGAATTTCTTTTTGGTTCGGATTTATTATCTTCTTCTTCTTCTTCTTCTTCGGATGATGATTCTCGTTGACGTTTTAATGTTTTAATATTTGATAATTGTTCACTTGGTTTTTTACGACGTCTTATAGGATTTGATGCATGAACAATACTATGACGAGATGATAATGATGATGTTCGTTTTTTATTATCTTCTTGATCTTCGTTTATATCAGAATCAGTTTCTATTCGACGTTTATTATGACTAATTGAAAGAGCTTCAAGTGCTTTAGATTTTGCTTGACGTGCAGTCGTTGTTGGCTGTTGTTGTTGTTCTTCTTCTTCTTCTATAATAGCATAGAAAATTTTATTTTTTTTTTTTTGATAAGAATAAAACAAAGAAAAAAAAATTAACCCTCTATATTGAATTCGTTTATTGTTGATTTGCGTTCAGCACTAATAAAATATAAAATTTAATAAAAAACAATTTAAAATTTTTAACATACGTTAATAATCTTAATGATCGTCTAGTCGAAGAGCTCGAATTGTTTTGTATTTGGGCCATTCGAGACGATGTTGGACATTCGAAAGAATAAACTATTATAGTAATTATTTCGAGACATTGAACATACTAGAGATCGATCGCGAGTTCAATATAATGATAAGAAAAAAATAAATAAACCAAATAAATAAATAGATGAAAATAAATTCCCCAAACGAAAGAAATATTCTTTTGTTCAAATATATGGCGAAATGAAAAAAAAAGAACCTGAAACAATATAATATGTTTTTTTTTGTAATCTAGAAATATCAAATAATAGTAAAGAAATTTTTATAACTCAACTAAGAAAGAAATACAAAATCAAAAATGAACAATATGACCGATGGATGAGAGACAAGTCTCAAGTGAAATACCCTATTGGATGATTATTGTTTGTGCATTGATTTAAGTTGAATATGCATTTTAATCAGCTGATTTTCATGTTTGTAAATATTCGCATGAAGAATATTACGAAATTTGTTTTCGTTGATAAATAAAATCTCTTTGCATTTTATATAGTCCGAGACAAATATTGTTTTTTTCAATATGACTCATCCGTTATTTTATGTAGAAGTTTAATTTGTAAAATACAGTATTAGAAAATCCTATTTAAAGAAAAAAAAAAAAACTTTTTTTTTTCTGTTGGAAAATATTCTATTTCTAATTTTAACCAAATATTTGATTTCTAAAAAATAATACAATAAAAAAAAAAAAACAAAAATATCAAATTTTTTTATTTACTCATTTTTCTTCAAAAAATATTTTTATATACTAAAATTTTTCAAAAGTATATACATATTTCTGATAATTTTACAATATTGCAAACTTATTATTGTTGCAGTTCATGAAAAAATTATGAAATTGACTTACATATTATTACTTTGTTAACACTACCTATTCCAGAACAATCTATAGACTAAAAATAATATAGTATTTTTTGCAATGAATCATCTTAATGTTGTCATGTTGACTTAAGAAACGCTAATCATTAATGTCAAAATAAGAAGCAAGATGTTATCGCAAAATCAAAGCATGATATTTCGAAAAAATGCGTATATGAAATGATCAGCACTAGGAATGTTCAACAATTAGAATAATTATATCCTAAAAAAAGTTCACTGTGCTATTCAAGAAAAGATTTTAAAGTTATACGAAATTTAAATAGATTCTTTTGTAAACATTTCAAGCTTTTTATTTGTGTAGTTTTGAGAACAATACTAAGGAATTTCGTAAGATGCCGCCAATTTGAAAGGTAAGCAAAAAGTTTTTTGTTATAGTTGGATATGACTTATCGAATTATCTTTTAAAATATTGTTTTTGACATATTCAAACGATCTTTTTGTAGTAAATATTAGGAAAATTTGGTTTAAAAAAAAGAATTAGAAAAGCCTATAAAAATTGAAACGCATCAAAAGTATCAAGTTTTAATATTTATCTGAATTATGTTGTTTTTACTTTACTCATTATTTCACGAAAAATGTTTTTCAAACGAAAGAACGCAGTTTACCGCAAAAGTGAAACCGTTTATGGATCAATAAACACGATCAAAACCGCAATGAGAACCGAAAATATCGCGGTTCAAGCTGTAAATAATCTATGTCAGAACGTGATTGTCTCTGTTCTCACCGATGTGTACAGATGTATAAACAGTCTGACTTTCACGGTTTTATCAGAAAGCTTTTTCCATGGGATATAGTTTTAAAAAAATGATGCATGCCTTTTGAGAAATACTGTTTGGTTATTGAGAAAAATCGATTTTTTCGATCTGATAGCAAAACACTATAAATACGAGTTTGTATTCAAAGGTTTTTCACCATCAGAACTTCAGCTTCAAATGAATTAGCAGAATAATCTGCATTGAATAGTATACTAAATATTTAAAATTAATATTCGATATATTTCGGTTCTTATACCCTGTGAGTGTTGTTTTCGAATACTTCGATCTGTGCTATTCCTAAGATCAAAATTTGACGAAGATTAGTTTTAAGTACTGAGTATACTATTGAATGTAGAATTTTTACATGATCAAAATCTTAGAATACAAACTCGTATTTATGGCGTTTTGCTATCATATCGAAAAACATGATTTTCTTCACAATCAAATAATATTTTTCAAAAATCATGTATATTTTTTTAAAAACCATATGATGAATAAAATCAAAAAGATTCGAATAAATATTGAGACTACCGAGACTTGATATTTTTGGCATTATTTAATTTTTTTAGGCTTTTTGTGGTTTTTTTATACCTAATTTTTACTACAAAAACATCGTTTGAATAATATTTTTTAGAGATTAACTCGACAAGCTATATCAAATCATGACAAAAAACAAAAATGATTGACACTTTACATGGATGCGATATCTTTAGAATTCGGTAGTGATGGATTCTTCTTCAATATGATTATTTCTTGTGATGAAGTTTTTGTGATTAACTTACTCATTGTTAATGATTCTGATCCTTCCGATATTTTTCTACTCATTGACAACACCAATTGGGCATTCGTTGAATATTTATCTTATTTAATAAATATGCAAATCGAAAGAACTATAAATAGATATGCAATAATGACATCGATGAATATGTTCTCAAGGTTTGTAAGTGATCTTTTGTTTATATGATTATTTGATCTAGAGAACTACGGATGAGATTCATATTCAGATTTAATTTCAGACTTGGTTTTAATTTATTTTCCAGTCTAAATAGAGAAGAACTGATGTCAGTCTACTCGGGTACAATATTTCGGTTATGGTTTAACTTAAGAATGAATGATTATTTTCAAAGCGGAGGAAATAAATAGCTGAAATCTTGTGCCTTTATTTGGTCATGTACACCGAGAATATCAGATATTAGTGAAAAAATCTCTGATGAAAGTTCTTGTTAATTATCGACAGATATATTATTTAGTATTTTATTTAATCAAAAAATCCCCTCACCAATAATACAAAAACAAAAACAGCTAATTTTTTTATTCCTCTAAAAACACAAATCGGAATAAATAAAAATGAGTCTTTTATTAATCAACAACTTGGAACGATGTAAATTGCCAACCTTTTCTGATTTTATCATTTTCTGATGGCCAATCAACTGATTTCGAAACCAATTCTCCTAAATATGGAACACAAATATCAAGAATTTCATCAACATCAATATCATCGGGTAAACATATTCCTTCATTCGGATGTTTAATACAATAATTAACAGCCGCAACAACACTTATAGCTACTTGTACTGTTGTTGCATTTTGTCCTGGTGCTAATCTTCTTGCTTCATGAATATCAAGTATACTACCCGTCCACCAAGCTTGAACATAACGACCACCAAGTAAAAGAACGCCAACTTCATCAGCACCTTCAGTTATTTCATTATTTAATATACGAAGTTTTGGTTGTAATTTATAATTATGCATACGAAATTCAACTAAAGAATTTATTGTTGAATCCGATGGTAAATATGCATAATGAACAGTTGGACGATATAAAGCTGTTTTATTATTATCATTATTATTATTTTCATCATTATTATAAACTGTTAAATATTTTGAAATACCATATGCTTCACCATGTCTTATTACCATGCCAATGATTTCACCACTTGGTACCCATGAACGAACCTAAATAAAAATATTTATTTTGATTAAATAAATCGAAAAGAAAAAAAAAAGAGAAGATGTTTTACCCAAGTATTCATTCCTTTTGAAGCCAAACAAACTTGATTACATGGACCTTCTTTTTTATTATGAAAAAATGTTCCCTTAGGTATGATTTTTTCATGTGTTCCCCATCCCATTTCAGCCGGTGCAGCAGCTTCTTCACTAAGACCATCAATTGACCATGTATTAACAAATTCATTAAGTTTTTTTGGATCTTTTGTTAATTGTGTATCACGTTCAGATATATGAATTGTTTTAATATCTAATAAATAAGCTAATTGAGGATAATTTTTTATTTTTAATGCATTTTGTAATTTCGATCGTTCATCAATTGAAATTAAATTTTTCTTTTCATTAAGTACATATTGTGTCATATCAATAAGTGCACGTTTAACAAAATGTGAAACAAGTCCTGGATTACATCCATGATCAAGTATAGCTGTAGGACCATTTTTATTCCATTTAATATCATTTTGCATTTGAATTAATTGCATTTGTCGATAATATAATGTTAATAAACGTGGATCATTTTTATATGCTTCACCAAATGGTTCCCATAATTCTACAGATGTATTAACAAAACAAACTTTATGATCATGACACCATTTTACTAAACATCTTGTTTCAAGATTAACAGCAAGATCAAGAAGTATATCACCTTTTGATAAATATTTACTTAAAATATTTTCATAATTTTTTTCAGTTATTTCTCCTTGTTGATAAATAATTTGTTTATACTTTTTATGATATGGTTCAATTCTAGCCTGTTGATCGATTACATCGATAATAGTTATTGAATTGATTTGATTTTTTAATAGGAAAAAATCGATTAAAAGTGGTAATGCACATTGTGATACACTACCGTATCCAATAAGCAATAATCGACGTGAAGACGAGTCCACTTTGAATAAGAAAAATTGAGAGGGTACTCTCGTACGTAAAGTCAAAAATTAGAATCTAAATGATGTGAAATGGTAAACTATCAGCTTCCTTTTAATAGCAAATTTTCAAGGAAATGGGAGTAAATATCAGCTGCTCTTCTCTCTAACAAAATTTGACATCGTACTTTTTATATTACATTGGCATAAAGTACATCTAAAGTTCGATTTCTATTATGTGAACTCAATACAAGTGTATGATATAAACATGATTCCTTTTTTTCTTTATTAAAAGGAAAAATAGCAGAATGTTAATCAGTCTCAGAATGGTTTTGGTCGAGAAACAAGTTGAAAGATAAGAGAATATTTAGTTTTTCTTTTAATCTTAGATAAAAATCATATGGCATTTATTCGATATTCATTCGAAAACTACATGAATATATATTTAACAAAAAGCTTACTCTCAGTATATATGTCCTTATCAATCAAAAACTATACCGAAGTCACGATAAATACCTTGTTTTGCATTCTTTTCATAGTAGTTATTGCTTATCATACAAGGTTAAAAAATGTTGTGCAAAAAAAAAACGAAAACACCTAATTAAAATTCGACCTTCGATCTTGTTTAGGTGTTTTTTTTTATTACGCATCGAGGATTTTCAATGGTAAATGTTTCTAAATAATAACTCGTAGAAAAAAACAAGTGAATCAAAATTATATCGATCTTACAATAATAACTAATCATTGTCAAATTGGTAAATAACTGTCAAATACAGTTAATGAATGTCAAATAAGATAATAGTGAAATTAATTTGAAAATAGTTACTAGATTATAAATGAAAAAAAAAACCAAAAAAATCAAATATTTTAATTTTATTTCGAAAGATAAATTATTGACAGAGATAAAAAGTAACAAAAGACAAAATTTAATCGAATCATTTTTATTTTTATTTTTAAACACTACAGATTCTTCTCTTGTTGTCATTATCGACGTTTGATGAACAGATGTTGCTAAGGTGTTTCTATATCGATTGTTTTTACCATTAGAAAGAAAAATTGATCTCACATCAATTCATCGAACACAACAATAATAAAAGCACATTGCTTATTCATTTCATCATTTCTTTAAAGAATATTAACTGTGAGTGATGCGAAAAAAAAAATATTTCGTCTATTTACACACTTAACTGTTTGAATTATAAAGACCTTAAAGTGAAATGTATAGCTTTTAACAAAAAAAAAAAAAAAAAAAAAAAAATTTTTTTCTTGTTTCTTTTTTTAAGTTTATTTCTCATTAACTAATATTAACAAGGTAAATTTTTGTTTTAAAAGATATCTTAAAAGTGTTTTCTTTTTTTGATTAAAAAAAAAAAAACTCATAGCCTATTATGGATTCCACAAATGACACTTTAAAAATTCTTCCAACATCTGATCCATTAATAAGTTCGAAAAATAATCATATTAAAAAAACCAATACATTATTAAGCAAAGCATTACATATAGAACAAAATGTACAACATTTAAATAAATTTATTTCAAATAGTCAATCAAATTTTCCATCAGACGATTTCTTATCAAGAACACAATTTAATATAACACCTGAAATAATAAATCAACTTAATCAAAATCAATCAACTATATCACGTCGTCCTCGTGTTAAATGGATTACACGTCATACAACATTACATAATTCAATAAATCTTCAAACAAATTCATTAAATGATTTTCAAACAAAATCTATGACTGATAAAAATATAAAACACGATATTCAACTGAATCCAAATATTCCAATATCTGACATAACAACAAAAGAATTTGATGATAATGATGATGATGATGATGATAATGATGATGAATATCAAAATTATATTGAAAAAATTTATCAAGATGATATGGATCAAACATTAAAATTTACAAATACATCTGTTTTAACATCAGAAGATGAAGAAAATGATAATAATAATAATAATAATAATTATGTTAGTGAAGATAATGATCAAGAACCATTGGATAATATAAAAGATTTTATTGATCAAGAAACTCAAGTTGTTTTAGTGGAATCAATATCAAAGAAAAAATTAAAATCTCCTCGTCGTAGAAAAACAAAATCAAGTCCAAGACGTACTAAACAATCAAATGCTTTGCCAAATTCACCATCAATGTTATTATCAACACCAAATCAAGTAACTCCAACTAGTGATTTAACAACATTAACAACTCCAATAAAAGCATCAGCATCAATTGCAAAAATAGAAGAAAATAATGGTATTAAAAGTTTAATAACAGTAGATACAAGTAAAGCACGATCAAATCTTCAAATTGTTCGTTTATGTTTACGAGAACTTGGATGGAAAGAAGTAAGTATATCAAAAAAATAAATTATTTGAAATTGATCATGTTTTCATATCGACTGAGAAATAATAGTAACTTGAAAATAGAAATCCGATGAACGGATTTTTTCAATTCTTAAAATTTTTCAGCTAAAAATTGTGTCATTTTGACGAGTACTCATTGGAAATCTACTGATCCGAACGTTGAAAGTATTGGCCTAATTTTTATTATGTTTGTAGTATTCACATGGTACAACTCTTGATTGTGATATTTATTGGCATTCATCATCATTTTATGAAGGTAATACAAATTTTACATTTAGTTCAGGTCGTGTTAATAAATTTCCTGGTATGTTATACATTTCACAAAAAAAAAAATTTTTTTTCTAATATCATTATTAATTTAAATTTTTTATTTTTACGAAGCATAGGTATGGGTGATCTATTACGTAAAGTTCATTTAACTCGTTTATTAAATAATATGAGATTATTATTTCCAAATGATTATGATTTTTATCCTAAAACATGGTTTCTTCCTGAACAAAGTCAACAATTTAAAGATGATGTACGTTATATACATCATTTAGATAAAAAACATAATCGTTCATTAACTACATTTATTGTTAAACCATCAGGTCCAAAAATAAAAACAAAAAAATATTCATTTTATCTATAAATATTTATCCTTTTTTTTTTAAGATGGTTCACAAGGTGAAGGCATTTATTTACTTCGAGATCCATCTCATATTATTACTTCCAATCGTCCACATGTCATTCAAGGTTTATTATTTATTAAAAAAAAATTCAATTTTTTTTAAGAGTATTTTATTATTAATTTTCAGAATATATCGATAAACCATTATTGATGAATGGTCTTAAATTTGATTTACGTATTTATGTTCTTATACTTAATTTATATCCATTAGAAATTTATCTATATGATGAAGGACTTGCTCGTTTTGCTACAGTTGATTATAAAGCTCCATCAACTGAAAATCTTCATCAAACATTTATGCATTTAACAAATTATTCTTTAAATAAACGTAGTGCTAGTTATAAACATCCTATCGATGATAAACAAACAGATGGTAGTAAACGTAAATTAAGTCTTGTTTGGAAACAATTAAGTGAGATGTTTAGTAAAGAGAAAGTTGAACGAACAAAAAATTTAATAGTTGAAATGATTAATAAAACAATATTAGCTATTTTACCTGAACTTCGTATTGAATATGAATTTGAATTACCATTAGGAAAAAAACAAAATCTATCTTGTTTTCAGGTAAAATAAAATAAAATTTGATTCATATATATATATATATATTTTTTCTAAATAGATTATTGGTTTTGATGTAATACTTAATGATCACTTAAAACCAATTTTACTTGAAGTCAATTCAAATCCTTCACTTAGAATTGATTTTGATAAATACGAAGCAGGTAAACTTACGAAATTTATCACTTTAACTTCCAGATCAATGATTCCGGTGAAAGTTCCGGAAGATGGTACGAATTTGGAAGCAGAAATATACGGATCGAGTCCGACATATTACTCTCCTCGGTTATGATCATTTTCGACCAGAAAGAGGAAAATACAGGCATGAGATCTGAATATCGTCTAAGTTCTTACTATTTTTCGGAGTTTTCCTATTGGAACTAACCATCAATCATTCATCTGAAGTTCTAAATGAATTATTTCTAGGAAAAACCATTTATCAACCAAGTCCAATCGATGAAGAAATTAAAAAACCTTTAGTTCTTGAAACTCTCAAACTGGCAATACCTAAAAAAAAATTAGATACAATGTAAGAAAATTAATGTTTTCTTTCTTTAAAGATTAATTAATTATAATTTAGTACACGTCATGCTCAATTTCAAGCTAATGATGAAATAATAGCGCAACGTGTTGAAAAAGTAGCACAACGTCGTGTTGAAGAACGAAGTGAAAAAATAAAAAGTGCACGAAAAACTCGTTTTGATATAAAATTAAATCCATTTTTTTCACGACCGTTAGAAAGTATAGCAAAAGAATTTGTTCGTCAACAACATGGACCACAACAATTTGAACAACAAAAATTTCATAGTACTTCCCCAACATATCCAATGATTTCATCTCAATCACATGAAGATATTACAGCATATTCATTTATTAATCATAATCATCGTCATGAACCTATGAAATCCTATAGAAAAATTATTAAAACATCAAAACAATATCGTTATTCTACTGATGATGACGATGAAAATGGTTCACCGACAACAACAGTAGTAAGTGAAAATCATATATCAATAAATACAAAACAACCTTCAATTAAATCTGCATTCAATCGTCCAGGAACAACAACAGATGCAGTTATGATTAAATCAATAAATACATTAAAACTTATTTTTCCATCAGATCATCATAAAACGAAATATCGACCATTATTTTTAGTTGATAATATAGCTTATATTTATATTCATCTTGTTGTTATGTTAGGATATAAAACTATGACTGGTGGACAATTTCGTAGTTTTGCTAAGTAAATTAATACATATTTATAATAAATAAATAAATATATATATATATATATGGATTTTTATTTTCAATTATTTAATAGTATATGTGGAATTATTAATGAAACAATAACAGCACCATCAATTGATATACTTTATTATCAAATACTTAGAAAATGGCAACAATTTGTTGCGAGAACAACTTTAACAGGTAAAAGTAATATTATTAATCGTTTACCGTCTGGTACTAATTTAGTAAATTTAATGTTGAGTAAACCATCGGAATAGTTTATGCAAGAGTTAATTATAACATCGATATGGTTTAAGCATACACCGAACTCGAACGTTCATGTTGAGTCTTAAATGAGGTTAACTAAGTAAACCAGAAGAAAAACTTTCATGGATGACTATGATAGGTCTACAAGCAATAGAACCCGTTGGGTTGTTCCTCAGCTGAGATTCTAAAATTTTGAACCCGACGGATCCAAACAGACAATGAATAAAATGATCCAATAACTGGAAGACAGCAGACTTTCTAAATAAAAAAAAGGTTAATGATGTTCGAAAATATCTACACACGGACTTGACAAAACTTATGGATACTTCTATAATTGTCTGTATGCTTCAAGAACTACTTGAACGGCTACCTACATATTAGACACAATCCGAACTTCGAACTGAAGTTTGGGTTCGCTACATGCCTAGTAAGGTTAAATTTGAGCGAAGTCATTTCACTGTGGAAATGCAGAATAGACTATAAATGTGACCCATTTGTCTTGAATGAGATAAAAACTCAATTGATTTGATTTTTTTTTGCAGTTATTTTGTTTGTATAAAGCTGGAAATCTACTTATCATGAGTCAATTTTTGAAAAAAAATGAGTCATTTCGCAGTGATATTTGGTTAGGCACTTACAAAAGCGGTTGTTTTCAGTAGGATCGTGCGCTTTTCAACTGGCTATTAGTTTATAATAAGGTTTTTACCATGAAGATCGTGTTTATTTATAAGTTTATATTAAAAATAAAATCATTCTTCATATTGCTCACTATGAATCGGCCGACAGGGAAACGAGTAAAAAGCTAATATGTATCGTTGAAAAAAGAAAATATTGATTGCAATCTTATAATAGAATGTTGAAAAAAATTAATTTATTTTTTCAAATAATACTTTTGTATTATTTATATTGAATGTTTATATCTTCTAGGATTACCATTTGCAGCATTTATTGAAGCATTTTTTCTTTTATCACAACGAAAATTTCCCAATACTCAGAACTTACTTGATAGTGTTGATCAATTATTAAATATCTGTCTTCGCCATTTAAATTCTGTTTTACAACGTCCAATATCTCCATTAATTTATCAATCAAATCAATATCTTCTTCATCGTTCTGCTAAAAATCATAGCACACCAAATTCTTCATTATCAAATATACGTTCAAATGTTGGCATAGTTCGTTCACCAACAGCTACATCAATGCATCATACTACGATTGTACCAACATCTGCTCCCGTTCCACGAAATCATAATCATCAAAATAATTCATCAACAAAATCTATTGATGATAAAACAAAACAAAATATGACGAAACAATCAACAAAAAGTGTTTTTCCTCTTTTTTTTGATGTTCTATAAAAAGCTGAATTTTTATTTTGCTATGGATAATAGTCGAACAATAATACTAAATAAATTTTACTATATATATTTTCTTTTTCATTAATTGAAATTATATTGTCTAACAGAGTTTTACTATAATTTGATCAAATTATTTTCTACAGATTGATTTTCTAGATTTCGAATATTTACAAAAGTTTTCTACCAACTATAACTTAGATTTTTGCTTATAAGTATGAAATTATATAAAACAGTAAATTAAAGATTACATTTATTCTAGTTATGAATAGCAGAAAAATCTAGATGTTTCGTTCTTTGAAGAAAAAAAACACAATACAGATTAATCACTTTAGAATTTGAGTGCATTTTTCAAGAGTCTTATATCTAAATTGACTAATGTCTGATTGTTCAATTGCTTCCTTTTTTGCCAAAATCAAGACTATTTATTTCCATTCTTTAGAATAGAGTACTGCAGTCCACGGGTTGAGTATATGAGTACGTTTATGAAAGAAATTAATAAGTATATAGAATAGATAGAACTCGTTGATTCCAAAATTTTCTGATCCAAACTCAACGAGTTCTAGATACAGATATGAAAACTAACCCACACACAGTACTATAGACGTTGGATAATAAAAAACTCAAACACAATTGTTGATATTGGACACTCCGGATGTATTTTTAATTCGTCGTGTTTATATTTCATGATTGTTTGACTATTATTATTATTTTGTTTTTTTGTCTAAATCAAAATAAAGAATACGGTACATATTTATTGTCAACAATTGAAAAGAGCCAAGTAGGGAATGGCAGAATAGCAACGTGTTCATTTCTTGAGAATCAACATAATGCCCGAATCTTTTCTCCCACAGCATCATGTTTATATAATTCTGTTCTGTTCTATACGTCTCAAGCTATTCGTCCAACGATGGTCTATACATTAAGCTCGGATACCAAGATGGTTTGACTCTATAAACCGTCACTTATGACTCATGTTATCTTTGTTCATTGTTTTATGTACTAAATGTTGGCACTTTGCTTTAATTGTTTTCTTTCTTCATAAATTGTTTGTAATCAGCACTACCATGATTAGTAGATTAAATAAGTCGCAAAAATAAAAAAATAAAAGAATTAATAAGAGTCAAGCAAGAATTTGAATGTTACGGATAAGATGCAAATTCGACTAATGTGAGCAGAGTCTACCATGTATACGAAACATTATACCCATGGAACATTCTACTTTATAATGATGCGCATCCGCAATTCTCCATCTTATATCTATGAAAAAAAAATCCTCCGGGGTTTGTTAATCTAATGACAAATAATAATATTTCTCTATCGATCATAATTATATTTTTTTCATATAATAAAATCTAATATTCTTTTTAGACATTTCCGATCTAGTGTATAGAAATTTAATTCGTATATAATCAGTGGTTATTTTTAACTAGTGTATGAATTCACAAGAATGATAATTCTCTTTATTTATCTGTTTGCAATATAGCTATGAACAATCACACACTGAGTGAATATAAGAAACAAGAAAAAAAAAAAAGAGCGAGTGTGATGCTTGGCGAGTAAATCAAACAAAGACAAAAGCAGTATTAGTAATAATAGTAATAATAGTAATGTTAACAGCAAAAACAAAACGAGAGCAAATTGCACGACATGTCCACAGCACACAAAGCAAAAAATGAACAAAAGTATAAGAAAAAAAAACAAACAAGTCTTGTCGGCATTTATGACAAACAATAATAGTAGAAAATAATGAAATGAGATATATTGCACAGCAAAAACAAAAAAAAAAGGAAGAAAAACAAAAACATGTTTTGCTTTTTTTTTTATGATACAGATGAATCAGCCATCATTTTTTGTAATTGATGACATTTATTACGTTCATCAGCCAATTTTTCTATAAATGCAAAGATTAAAAATTTGTTTATTGAAAAAGAAACAACAAGTACCTTTAAGTTTATCAACTTTAATTTGTAATTTTCCAACATCTGTTTCAGCTTCATCTGTTCGCTGTTGGGCCTAAATATATAAACATGAATGAGAAAAAAAAAATCAGTATTTTAGAATTTTTAATTCATACCGATTTAAGTCGAGATTGTAAATCTTCAAGAGTTTTACGATATTTTTCTTCCGTAGCATGTGCCTGGAAAAAAACAAATAATTTTAAAAAATTAACAAAAATTAAAAACAAAAACAAAAAAGATCTTTACTTTTTCTTCAGCTTGAAGTAATGACTTCATTTCTACATATGCATGTCGAATATCTTTTTCAAGTGATACTATTCGTCTATAATTTTTAATCTAGAAAATTATCATTCATGTATTTGAAACTTACTGATCTGCAATAGTCGATCGACGTTCAGCAAGTTCAAATCGTTCTTGTAATTCATTTAATTTATTTGCAGTCTATTAAACAAAACAAAAAAAAACAACAAATCTTCATTAATCAAGTTCAAAAAGAAACCATGATGGTAAATTTCAATTTCCAAAAAATTCAAATTTCTAAACATAGTTATATAATAAATAATTCAAGCTAAGCAATACCGTTGCAAGTATTTAGGTTAAATATAGCTAAAATTTATTTTTACATATTCATTTGAAGGAATACAATCTCTAGTTTGGCATTGAGTTGGATCAGGAATAGAAATGTACGAGAACAAGTTTGTTTTGGCTCCAGTAACTTTTTTCGATTGATTCCGGTCTTCATGACTGGAACTAAAATTGATCTCGCACATCTCGAGTGTTGAGATGCATTTTAATATGAAAAGACTATAGAAATCATATCTATATTTTTGGGGTTGGATTGGGACAGAAAAATTATTTTTACCAGAAAAGTATTTGAGATGAAAATGAATTTCCTGACTCAGCATAATGCAAAACTATACATATGACTTCTGTATTTTATTTATATTAAATTGGTTTTTCTGATTCAGTTCAACCTAATTTGAACCTATTCACATCGTTTCTATATTCTTATCACATGAAAATAAATCTCTGGTGGTCATGTCTCAAGACATCAAATAGAATTCCCATACAAAATGTTTTTCCGTAGTTATTTGATTTGAATTTTACTGGAAATAGAAACTCATCGTGTCATGCAACGAAAAAAAAAAACAAATTAATTTTACTTCTTGAAAACGTTTGTCAGTTTCAATACTACATTCTTTTGCTTTTCTTAAATCATCATCAAGATCAATTTCTTTGTCTTTAACAGTTGTTAATTTAGTTTCCAGACTTGTACAAACACTAAAATTAATATTTTGAAGTTTTAATGAACGAAGAAAATAAAAAAATCTCAAATAAAAAATTCATACTGTCGTGCTGCTTCCGATACTTTCATAACTTCAATTAATTGTGTTGTTACATGATTAACACGAGCTGTTGCATTATCAAGATTAACTTCAACTAATTGAACTTGTCGACGTAAATGTGCTGCTTCAGCCTCAGCTTCAATTCGAGATTGAATTTCTTTTTCAAGTTCTGAATTAATTCGTCGTTGTTCATCTCGTGTTATTTCTAATTCTTGAAATATATTCACAATTTTTTCCCGAACACTTAATGGTTGTTGTTGTTGTTGTGATATATCATTTAATAATGTATCAGAAAGTTTTGGTTTTACATCAATTGTACTTGACATTTTGTTTTTTCTTTTTTAGATAACTAAGAAAAAAAAATTAGATGTGTTTTCTGATGAGGTCAAATATTTGTTTATTTTAGTATTAATCGATCGTTCTTCTTTCCCAAAATAGGAACAGCCAATGAACATTTTTTCTTCATTTTTTCGAACGACATCTGTTATTTATCGTCGCTTAGAAATATAATGCTTAGTAACAAATTTTAACTTACGACAAAAATGGTATAAAACATTTCATTAGTTTTTTAGATTAAATTATGTCGAGAGAAGGATCACCAAGAGAAAAACCTACAGATGAATCTGCATCAAGTATTAATAAAAATTATTTTATTTTATTTTTTTTACTCTTCATTTATTAATTTAGCTCATCAACCTTTATCAGTTATGGATGCAGGATCTGTTGATACTCAAGGTAAATAAATTTTAAAAAAATGAAACATGAATTTTTCATTATTCCAAAAATCATTTTTATAGTCACACCAGATGCACAAACACAGGAAGTTTTAAATTCTGAAAATGAGCTTTGTAAGTAACTGTTTTCCTTTTTTTTTTTTCAAAATACAAAATATTCAAATTTATTATTTTGATTAGCTACTTCAATAACACTTGATTCAACTCAAATACCATCACTACCTGAACTAACTCAGGAAAATAATGAACAACAAGAAGAACAAGAAGAAGAAGAAGGAGGAGGAGGAGAAGCAGATGAACAAACAACACAAATTGATCAACAAGATATTCAACCAGAACAAATTACAACAGTTACAGATAATGAAAATCAAGATATTGTTGAAAAACCAGAACATGAAAGTCCACCAAGACTTCCAGATACATTCTATTATGATGCAGAAAAAATTCATGCTAAACCATTAACAACAAATGAAGCGACATTCCCACAAAATACATTAACAATGTTGTAAGTTCAAATTAATGAATTGTTTACTTTCTGTTGGATCTTTTTTCACTCATTCATAGAAAATTATCTATTTTGAAGTTTTCGATAAGCTACATATTAAACGGTTTTTTTTAATTATTTCTTGACTAAGATGATTATTTTGATGTTTGTAAAGTTGATTGTGGACATAATCTATTTGTGGAGTAGTTTTTAAAAATTTCTTGATTACAGATGTGAAAGTAACATTTTTCTTGACAACTTTTGATGCATTGATCATATGTAATATGAAAAATAATTTCATAATTTTCGATATAAACTCATAAAATAACACAATCTGCATGCTAAAAACTTTATCAAAACTAGTAGCAAAGAAAAAAACGTTCGACAGTCATTTTTAAACAATTTCTTATCGATAAAAGATTGAAGCCTGACGTTTTTGTTATGGCTTTTCATCATCTAGATGAGATCTTAACAATAGGAATGGATGATTTCAATCTGAAAATAATCGCCTTTACAAACATCTAACCATATATCATTGCTCAAAATTAGTAATTTTTCAAAAAAATAAATCATCATACATAGATTTCCAGCTTTATATAGATAAAATAACTGCAAAAAAAGCACAAATCAATTCAACTTTTATCTTCTTTATGACACATTCTTCATCTTCACAATGACATGACTTTGCTCAAATTTAACCATATCAGTAACCTGCGTAAACTATTCCTCATGGTTAACTGAACCCCAAATTCTACTGAATTAATGTTTGAGAATAAAGAATTCAAATTCCTTATTTATTACTTTTTTTTTCTAGTCGATCATTTGCTTATGATTGTGATAAACGTGGAAATTTACATATATTAGATAATAAAACAGTTATGTTTGCTGCTGCTTGTGTTATTGAAATAATTGATTTACCTAGTGGACAGCATAGATACATTCAAACAACAGGTGGTTATAGTATTGGAGCAGTTGTTGTAAGAAAAAAAATAATTAATTCTTTATAAAATAATCTATAATTTTATTATTTTACAAAAATAAAAAAAAAGGTTCATCCAAATAGACAATATTTTGCTGTTGGTGAAAAAGGTGATATTCCAAATATAGTTATATATGAATATCCATCATTAAGACCTTATAGAATATTAAAAGCTGGTACACAACGTTCTTATGCTTATCTTGATTTTAAGTAAATTTAAAAACCACAAAAAAAAAATTCAAACGAAATATATATATATATTTGATTATGTTTAGTACTGAAGGTGATTTACTTGCTTCACTTGGTTCAAGTCCAGATTATATGTTAACAATATGGGATTGGCGTGATGAAAAGATTTTATTACGTAGCAAAGCATCATCACAAGAAGTTTTTAAAGTATCATTTTCAAAAGATCTTAAAGGACATTTAACTACATCTGGTATTGGTCATATTAAGTAAGATTACGAGAAAAAAAAAGATTTTTTTTTGTTTTTTGTTTTTTTTTTGAAATATAAATAAAATAAAAAAATTATAATAGATTCTGGAAAATGGCTCGAACATTTACTGGTTTAAAATTACAAGGTGAATTAGGTCGATTTGGACGAACAGAAATTTCTGAT
The DNA here is from genome assembly GCA_905250125.1 of Rotaria sordida. Lineage (NCBI taxonomy): Eukaryota > Metazoa > Rotifera > Eurotatoria > Philodinida > Philodinidae > Rotaria > Rotaria sordida. Next base: position 96,469 of record CAJNOL010000071.1, on the reverse strand, counting down.
ATTGAAGGTTATCGTGAATTACCAGATGGAAAAGTATGAAAAGATTTTTTTTAAATAATTAATTTAAGAATATTAATTTTAGGTTATTTCTGGTACTGAATGGGGTAATATGTTATTATGGGATGGTGGTTTAATTCAAATAGAAGTTTGTCGTAAAAAAGGCAAACCTTGTCATAATGGTCCAATACAACAAGTACTTTTAAATGAAAGTGATGTATATACTGTTGGTGAAGATGGTTATATACGTATTTGGGATTTTGAAACTATTGATACAGCTGAAGCAATTGATGAAGGATCAAAAATGGAAATGGAACCATTGAATGAACTTCGAGTTGGAACAGATAGTAAATTAATGGGAATCAAACATGGAGTTGTTGATGATATGAGTCTTTGGTTTGCTCAGGTAAGTCTTGTTTTTTTTTTTGTTGAAATTAGTTTAGAATTTTTTAAAATTATTTTCTTTCAATAAATAGGATGCAAGAGGAAATATTTGGAAATTAGATTTAACATTTTCGAAAAATAGTGTTGATCCAGAAGTTCTTCTTTCATTTACATCAGGTGCTGTAACTGGTCTTGATACTTCATCAGTTTATCATATGTTTACTTGTTCGGCTGGCAATAGTAAAATTAATATCATTTAATTTATATTTAAAGTAATCTCATAATTTGTTTTTGTTCATATAGCTATTCGAATTTATAATATTCTTACACAAGAAATTTTATCTCAAAAAATGTTTGTAACAAATGTTACAAGTTTAAAATGGCTTCCAACTGTTGTATGTTATAAATTAAATTAAGGTTTTTTTGGATAAATAATATATTGTTTTCTATTTAAAGTTTGATGAAAAATCTGATGGAATATTAGTTGGATTTTCTGATGGTGTTATACGATATTTCAAACTTCGTTCGGGTATTAAACCAAATGGAACAGAAAAAAAATTTGAATTTGATTTACGAATGATACAAGTTCTTAAACCACATACAAAATCGGTTACATTTATTACTGTAGAAGTTAAAAATCAATGGATAGCTACTGGAGTTTGTTTCTTTTTCATCTATTTAAATCAATGTTTTTAAATTAATTATGTCTTTTTGTTTTTAATTTCTTAGAGTACTGATGGAACAGTATTTTTCTTTAATTTTACACCAAAAGGTTTAAATCCAATTGGTTTTGTCAATGTAAACGAGACAATAACTTTTATGACATGGACACCAGCTCAATATGTAAGTATTATTGAAAAGTAAATTATAGAAATTTCTTTTTTTTATTTTTTTTATTTAAATAATCAGGATAAAACTTGTCTTCTTGTTTGTTTGAACAATGGTGTTATACTTGAATATGAAGGACCAGGTGGTATTAAATTTGATACATCAACATCATATTTAATTGAAACACAATTACCTGTACGAATATTTCGTTTTCGAAGTATTAAATCTCGATTACGAGTAAGAACATTTTTTAAATCTAAAAATGGGTTAAAATATTTATTTGTTTCTTTTCTAAGCATGAAGAAGAACTTGAACGAAAACGAAAAGAAGAAGAAGAACGACAAAGAAAATTAGAAGAAGAAAGACGTTTACGTGGTATTGAAAAGAAAGAGAAAGGTAAATATTAAACTATTTCATATTTAATTTTATTAATTTGAAGGAATTTAATGATTTATAATAAACAATAGAACCTCATAATCGATCAGGATTGCAGACATAGAAAAAAAAAGTTTTATTTTATTGACTACTGAAGAATTTTTGCTTAATGAATAAAGATATTTTAGATCAATAGTAGTCTGAAGTAAGCCTCGGAAGTTTTCCATCACATACTTCAGCATGAATTTCGTAAGAAGAGGATAGGAGCTTTAAAAAATTCCTACAGAAGTGTCTTATTACTTACAAGTGAATGTTCTCAGATGTATACATAGTGACGAATGGGGTACCAAAAACTAAAATGACCAGAACTAGAACCAAAGAACTTGGTCCCGTACATCTCTAATCTGAACTCGTAAGTGAACTGACACATGAGAATGTTCCTTCATAAATTAGAAGAACATGATAATAAAAGAAATATATTAATTGTAATATAAATCTAAGAAAAAAAGAAATATTTTATTTTCTTTGTAGAAGGTGAACGACCTACGGAACAAGAAGAAGAAGAAAAAAAAGAAGAGGATGATTGGAAACCATATATACCTGAAACACCTAGTGCAGCTTTATTTGCAGCTTATACATCTCCAGATACATTTTGGCTTTCTATGGTTGTATTTTATTTTTTATTTTATTTTTATTTTTTTAATATTTTTCAATTTAGGATAATTATGATGCTGGATATTTATATCATTGTCAATTTTCAAATAAAGATGATCGTTTTCAATATAATCCAGAACGACAAGATACTATAGTAAATACTTTACCTGTACCAAATACAGACTTAGCAGATGGTAATGATATTCCATTAACAAGTATTCTCATTAGGTATTTTAGTTTTTTTTTTTTTTATTTTCAAAATTTCATTTGTATGTTTTGTTTGTAGAGAAAAATTAAATTTAATATGTGTTGGTTTAAAAAATGGTTTTATACGTATTTATCCATATGGTGGTACACAAATATTTCAATCACTTGATGATTATTGGACAAGAGGATCACATGATACTGAATATGGAATTGTAACTCATTTAATTACATCATTTGATGATCGTTTTGCATTTTCTGGTGGTGCTGATGGAAATATATTTGGTTATGTTGTTAAAGAAGATTTAAATATTTTTCAAGAACAATTTGAGATACCTAAAATGCCAGCATATACAGTAAATAGAAAAGCAAAAACCAGCACCTGTTATTGAATAGATGAATATTTGATTTATATATATATATATATATAGGGTGAAATCGAACCACAAGATATAACTGAACCGAAACATTATTCAATTGAAGAAGAAAAACAAAGAGCTGAACAAGATAAAATGAAAAAATCAGCTGAAGGATTAAAAAGTGAAATGCGACAAAGAGTTGAAGGTTTAAGAGGAAAATTTCGAAGATTATTAATAGAAAATGATCAATTACCAGCAGATTTAAGAACAGCTCGTCAAGTAAACAACTGAAAAAAGAAAAAAAAAAGTTTCTATCTCTTTTTTAGGATTTTATTCTTGATGAAAATATTCGACAAAATTTTCTTGCTGAACTTCAAGATAAAATTGATCTATCTGTTAAAGAATTAGCATGGGAATCTGAACGTTGTAATGTTGCATTAAGAAAATTAGAACAATGGTAAAAATAAAATGATGATCGAAAAATTTTTATTGCTTTTGTGCTCTTTTCGAATATGAACTTAGACATTTTATGTCTAGTTTTGTTCAAGAGTAGTAAAGAACTTTTTGAAAGACATGAAAAATTATTTTCAATAGTGAGTCAATAGGTTTTTGTGTATCCTATAAGTACCCTTTTCGAACATGCGAAAAATTGTCAGTGTCGATGGTTTTCTAGAGCGAACACTTCTCTACAAAATGTAAGCTGTAGCATTTATCCAAGTGAAGCTACAAGCATTTTTATCAAGAGCTTCTTTCGACGTAAAACAATTGTCGATATTTTAAAGATAAGTATATCTAGAAAAAACAAAAATTGAGATGCTTTGATGAAAGACAAAAAAAATTTGTAGGGTGATTTCTGATCTACAAGCTTATATCTAAATAGAAATTTCAACAGTGAGTGTCGAATCGCAATAGTGAAAATCCAAGAATTTTCCACCCAAACCTAATTTTTTAGGCTTTTCAAAGATTATTTTACTACTCTCGAACAGAATTTTTCAAAATTCATATTTAAAAAGAGCGCAAAATTCTAGTTCTAATTCATAGCTTTTCACTTAAAGAGGAAAAAGCATACTTCTGTACTTTCAAAATATGAGAAGTATGATGAGGTTCGAAGAAGTTGAGACTAGTGTTTTATTCAGATTTTCTCTTCTGGTTGAGCAATCCAAACCTCGGAAGGATGAACATCCCTCTGCGCTCTATGCTGGATAAAACATTAGTTTAAGGAAGCACAAGATGTACAGAAGTATGCTTTTTTGTTTCTTAATTTCTATCATCGGAAACACTCTTGCAGGATAAGAGTGAACGAACATCTTGTCTAAAAACTTTACTTTCGTTTTTGTTATTAAAATCAATTTAGGTTTGTCGATCCTGTTGCTCAAGATGTTGTTTCAGTTAAAAGTTTTGATGGTCAATGGGAAGTTAGTACATTTCGTACTATCGGTATGAATACTATTTAGTTATGTATTATTGATTTTTGATTATATTTTTAAATAGAATTACCGAAGGATTTTTATTCATTACAAGAAGAAATTGAACGACAAAAAAATGCTTTACTTGATAAAGGAAAAAGAAAAGAGACTATTGAAATTTCTGGTAATGAATTTAAGATAAATTTTTAATAAATATTTAATTTATTGTTTTCAAAATAGATGAAAAAGCTGGTGAAAGTCGAGAAGCACGTACTACTGAATCGAAATCTTCAACAACAAAATTAAAAGGTGCTAAAGCAATGCGTGTAGAACGTTTATTACGTAAAATGGAAGAACGTGCTAAACGACGACAAAAACGAAAAGAAGAGGTTTTTTCATTTCAATTTTATATATATATATATAAATATGTTTGATTGTTTGTATTTTAGTGGACAGCACTTTATCAAAAGAAAAAACCAGAAGGATATGCTGATCCAGTTGAAGTTGAAAATATTCGTTATGCAAAAGATAATATGGGAAATTATTTTTTAAAATCAGCATCGGATTATGTTGTACCAGTTGAACAACGGCTTACTGTTCTTCGAGCACTTGATAGAATCATGAAATTGAGATTTGTGGTAATTTAATAAAAATCAAAAAAAGAAGCTTAATAAATAACAGATGTTTCACAAAAAGATCCTACCGAAAATAAATATAATAGTTTCAGGTCATTTTTATAAAATTAAAACTGTTGAATGAATTACGTACAAATTTAAATCGATCATTTCGTAAAGAAAATCGAACAGATTTCTATGATTCATTTTTTCAATAGATTAATTATGGTATTTCTTAAATCTTGTTTGCGTGAAATATGACAAGCTGTTAGATAGTATTAGTTATCCATTTTACTAATGAAGAAAGTCTCGCAATTGCTAAATCAGTTTTGAATCGAGATTATGTGCATGATGTAAATTCAAATGAACTATAAATATCTTGAAAAGAGTTTCAGTTTTAGGCTTATTGCTACGAAGATACAGTACTCTTACGATAGTTTTTAAATGAATGCCGTGATCCATCTCAAGAGCAGCAGAAAAACTGATTTTCGAATTTCGATTAAGAATTTTGTATAGAGACAGATCTTAACGAGGTTAGTTTATTGTGAAGATTTCAAGTCTTTGGATTTATTTCTATCCTGAAATAAGAACATCGAATCTACCAGTGTATTATATGAGCAATATAAAAGACACGCTTTTACTACAGATATATCTTAGAATAGGAACAATGACAAGATCTGAAACATCCGCAAAAAATTGTTCTCGTTAAGAGCTCTCTATGCGAAGTATGAAGTTGAAATTCAAAAATCATTTTTCCTGATGTTTCTGCATTCATTTAAACACTACCGTAGAAATGTAGTATCTTCGTGACAATAGGCTAAAAACATGAACTCTTATCAGAGTATCCATAGCTCATTTAGTTACACATAATCCGCATAGTCTTGACTCAAAAACGGTTTATCAATTGCAAGACTTCTCTGATAAGATATAGTCGCCACCATAGATTTATGATTGATTTTGCTATATCACTGATTCTGACATTAATATTTGATAGTTCTGATAATTCCTGTTGAAGAATGAAAACATCATTTGAGAATAATTATGTTTAGACATATACATATAAAATGAAATTTAATCAACGTGTTTTGGATCTTATTCAACGTAAACGTACTCTAACTGAACAAATAAATAATGAACTTGTACGATTACGAAATCTTGGTCAAAGTCAGCCAAATTATGAAGAATTATTTAATATTCCTCTCTTACCATCTGTTCACGATGGACAAGAAAAGTAAATAAAAAACAATAATAATAATAATAATAATATCAAATATCTTTTTCTTTTAAATAAATATTTTTTTATATGTAGTCGTTTTCACTTTACTCGTGAAGAAATTCAAGCATTTCGTGAAGAACATGAACAACGTAATGGTGATTTAACAAAACCTGATGAAGATTCATCAAATACAAACACTCGTCAATCATCAATAAAACGTCCGATTGATCTTCGTTGGTCTGTAAATTTAAAAGAACCATTACCATCTAATATTCTCAATAGAAATCGTTCTAATGAAACTACTACAAATGATAATACACCAATTAATATCTTACGTGAAGTAAACGATCCTGAAAATTCAAATTTTGATCCATTCACTTATCGGTTAGATATCAACATATAATTATTTCCAACAAAAAATTTTTTTTTTATTTTTGTTTTCAGATCATTTTTTGAACGTGATCAAATACTTGAAAATGTTAAAGAAACAATGCGTACATTTGATAATGATGTTTGTCTATTATATTATCTTAAAATGATAAAAACATTACGAGCTAAAGAAACTGATCTTCGATGTATTACATTCTATGAAGAATTAATGTTAATGAAAGAATTTGAACGAACAGAAAATGACTTAGAAAATAAAGTTGTTGAAGCACAAAAACGATTTGATAATGAACAAACAAAAGTAAACAAATAGGTTTTTTTTTTCCTCTTTTTCTTTTTCATTTTTCTATTTTAGATAAATGAATTCAATGGAAAAATTGATCTAAAAAAAAAAGATATTGAAAATTTAGATGAACGAATGAAACATATTTATGCACGTTTTGATGAAATGATACCAAAAGAACATAAATTTTATAATTATCTTTTACGAGTTTTAAATAAGAAAATTAAACGAAAAAAACGTGTTGAAGGAGAAGAAGCAGATGGTATGTATCCATAAATATATAATTCATATTCATCACTTTTTAATAGACATTTTTTAATATATCATAACAGATAAAAGTTTTCGTTTTCGCCATTTCAAAAAAGAATAATCATATAAATACGAGACAAAATACCAACAATATTTGTAATCATTGACTTTTTAATGATTACAGAAAAAGAAAATATATCACTTGAACACATCCCATGTGATTTAAATCGGACGAAAAACCGGCAGTAGTTTAATACCTAAATAGTCGACTACTTACCAGCGGTAGTGCGAACAAACCTGTGATATGGGATTTTAAAAGATTAGCTCATTTTTTTTTATATCAGAAGCTTTGAAAAAAAATGAATTGTTTGATAACTTTTTCCTTTATAAATTTATACAATCGATGATAGTAAATCTGAATTTGAAGATTGAAGCTGGTTGGTCTGCATTATACAGAGAGTTCGAAACTAACAGCGATTTTCAACTTGGAAAGGTTCCCTAGTAAACAGTAACATTGTATATCCAGGTTTTCGCGCTATCAGTTACGATTGCATCTGGTGGCAATGAACATTTTCTTCATAAAAAATTCATTTAAATTCAAAATATTTACAATATATTATTATGATTTTCATATTCTAAATAGATTCTAAACATTCTATATTTCTCTTTAAAATAGATGCTGATGATATGTCTCAAGATTTGGATGAAGAAGAAGATTGGGAACTTGAAGATGAAGAAGATGAGGATCAAATAGCTAATGAAGATCCAACACGACAACTTGATGTTGATATTTGTCCACCAAATCTTGATCAAAAAGTATATGATGATGTTGTTGCTTTACGTGAAAAACGACTTGATCTTGGTATAATTTTTTTGAATTTATTTATCTTATTTTAAAAAAATTCTTTTATTATAATTTTAGATGAAGCAATAACGGATGAAAAATCCGTTTTACAATCATTACAACAAACACTTGGACAAACACAAATTTATTCGAATAAAATTGATGCTGAATTAAAATCAAAACAAGCTGATTTAATTGATTTTCAAGTAAATAAATAATAGAAAATAATTATTTTCAGATGATTTGTTGCAATAATTAAATAATGTTTTGTTTTGTTTTGTAGAAAAAGAAACAACGAAAAATTAATGATATTAATGTTGCTATTGGTATTCGTTGTCATCAAATTCGTTATGATCGTTCAACTCATTTACCAGATGATTTATCTGATGCATTAATCTTTAATAGAATTAATAAATTAGGTTTAACAAATCGTATAGTTGATGTTAAAACAGAAATTAAACGAGAAAAAGAACGATACGTGTAAATATATTTAAAAAAAAACAAAAAAAAAAAAGAAGAACAAATAATCATTTCTTTTATTTTATTTTTTATTAAAAAATTTTTGTTTAGAAATAAAAAACAAGAACGAAAAGATTTATCACATGAATTAAAACATGCTGCTCAGGTTATAAAACTTTTAACTGATGAATGTAATAAATTAATGGTAGAAAAATTTGGTAAATTAGTTCAATTAGAAAAATTAGAAGGAGCTATTGTTAATTTACAAATCGAAGAGCTTAAACAAAAACTTGATGATGCTGGTGATGAATATTATAATACAATGACACAATATGAGGTATACCAAAAGTTTTGATCTATATATAGACTTTTCTTGATCGCTGTATTTTTCCGTATTGAAAGTACTCGATAGTAAAAATGATTTCTTAAATAGATATGTGCCGAACCAAGTTCTTTCTAATTCCGGTAGTCTCTATTCTAATGATCCCAGTCTAGAGAAAACTATTTCAGACTTGATTTGTATTACATCTAAAAAGATTTTTCAATAGTTGTTTTTTTTTTAATTTATTTATCAAAGATTTGTACTTTTTGAGTTAAAACTATAAAATATTTACCTATAATCTTCAGCTCCGGCTGGGATGACTTTTGTGGAACTCACGTATATTTTCGAAGAAAATAGTGAGTGTAAGTTTTCAGTCGAAGTTTTGCGGCTCCTCCTCATTACGGTCTTTAGCAATTGAACACAATTGGCATCAGACTCTTTTCCTAGAGTTTCTTAGCAATGGGAAACGCTCTGAACAGCATAACTTAGATTGTTATAGAGTCTTTCAAAGTATTCGTCGAAATTTGAATGGGTAGAATATGCTTGTGAATATTTTACATAGTGCAGTATTTTATTTGTGCACAGATAAAATTTTATATTCAAAATGTCATCAATCATGGGTTGTGATGCATTGATTCAACACACTTGTCAATATGATCAACATGAAAGGTGTAAATTGATCGAGATATATAATAATGCATTAAGATTTACTACAATAGATATAATGAATATTTACCATTCAATTCAATGCTTATCATAATGTTGAATTAAGAAAAACGAACTATGAAAAAGAAAAATAACGAGCGAACAATAACAATGCAAATAATAATTAGAGCACCGATGAAAAAAAAATTCTAGTCCAAATATAGAAATAAATAAGATAGGTTCAGCATTTTGTAATAACAATGATTAAATAACTTTCGACGTTTTTGACTATTATAATCGAGGAATAATAATCAAAGGAGTAATTTTTAATAAACATTTGAAATATACATAACAAAATCTTGAAAATTTTATTATTTAAATTGTATTATAATTTAATCTTTTTTTTTTTAAATAAATATTGATTATTAAAAATCTATATTTTAGCTTCTTAAAATCGAAGAACATGATGATACAATTGATTTATTGAAAACAAATACAAAACGTCTTGATGAATTAACTCAACTTGTTGATGAAAAACGTCTTCTTGATGAACAACTTGTTTCACGCAAAACAAAAGCTGTTAGTTTATCTATAAAATTTCTCCACTGTTTTTTTTTCCTATTATAAAATTATAATTTTTTTTTCCGTTTAGGCTGATGAATTTACGGGTCCATCAAAACAAAGTATTGAAGAATTTGATCGTTTATGTACTCTTGTTCAATTACAAGCACAAGAAATTGAAGCCTTAAAAGCTGAAATAAGTATTTTATCACGTAAAGGTGGACATATTTTACCACCAAATCCAGCTATACTTCCACAAAATTCGTGATCATATACTTAAGAATGACATAAAATCTTCTTCTTCTTTTTTTTTCTCTTGGTATTTTTTATTTATCAATAAAATTCGAATATTCGAAAATACAATCGAAATTTTATTTACGTCGATTTTTTTTTAAAACTTTTTTATTTTTACATGTAATTTTTTTTTTCTTTTTTATTGCATTTCCATTTCGTTGACAAGATGATTTATTTAAATCATTATTATTATTATTATTATTATTATTATTATTATTATCTAATGTATGAAATGGAGTTATATTATCTACTTGATTTTCATTTTCTTGTTGTTGAGAAACAAGTTCTTCAGCAGCATTAAGTAATGCTTGTCGAACAACATTAAGAATTTTTGATGATGATTGATCATTTGTATTATTGGAATTTATTTCAATCGATTGTAACGATGATTGTTTCTTTTGTTGTATTCGATGATGAGAAACTTTTGATGAAATACGAACCATAATTAGAAATAGATATGAAAATTTTTTCTTAAAATGAAAATGCGCGTAAGAAAAAAAAAAGATGAAACTACATGAAGATAAAATAATAAAGTAAAAAAAAAAATCACACACACACACACAAATACAAAAGGCGGTAAATGCAATTTAAACTCGATATGGTAATGTTGTTGTGGTTGTTGTTGTTGTTGTTTTTTCAATAGGGATTATGCGTTCACCACTATTTGAAATATTTACTGGTGGATGTTGAGTACTAACTGCAACTGTATAACTAGGTCGATCTGATGAATGTGTTGGTACACGTGTTGCACCAGTACTTAACATTGGTCTAATGCAAGCTTCGATTATAAAAAGTATGCCGGCTATAAGAGCAAATGTCTATAAAGAAATTTTGTTGTTTTTCTATAATGAAATTAAGAATTGTTTCTTTTGTTTTAAATAACTTACGGCTGCAGCTGCAGCTGCTCCAGGTCTTGGATGTGTTACTTCACCAAAAACAGTTTGATATCTATTTAAAAAATATCCACGTCGGATAATTCCTGGTGTTCGTCTTAATTTATCTTCCCATAATGCAGCACATATACCTATTGATATCATCATTAATCCCATAATAATATTAAGAATTAAACACTAAGATAAATAAAATAATTAATAAATCTTTTCTCTTGATTTCTTTTTTACTTACAATTTGATTTAAATAAGCAAAATTTTTTCCCGAAAAACGTATACCATAGATATGCATGACAAGAATAATAATTGTTATAGTTAAACAAAGAATAGCAAATGATTGAAATACATATCGAACAGTTAATGTATTTAAATCTGGATATACCCATTTTAAATTATCAGCTAATTCACAAAATGATCGAGATGTAAATGCAACACTAATGAGTGCAGCAATTAATGCAACCTGAGAAAAGAAAAGAAAAGAAAGAATATTATTCATTTACTATAATATCAAGGCAAAACATATGGATATCATTAGTTACAAATTGCTCATAAACGAAACTAACTAATTGTTTCTTCACATTTAACTCAATTTATTATAGTTTTTTTTTTTTCTAAAAGCTATTAATCATGTTAAATATTGTTGTATACATCATGTATAATAATTTTTTTAGTGATTGATTGAGTTATTTACCTCATCAACCTTTAGATATCAGAGATTATTTTTACTGATTATTTGTTTACATATTAGTCTGTATATCAAGATGACATCAGACATAGGTTAAAAATAAATATTTTTATCTGTTTTATTTCCAAATTATCAAAAACTCAAATCGTTTGGTTGAAAAGGTTATAATCAATCAAGCGAAACATATCTATTCGTTTTTTTTTCTTCTTATACAGATTGATCAAGAATAAAATCAAACGTACGATTTCAGCTATGTTAAGTATACCAACTGGTGTCGACAAATATCCATAATCTAATGTTGCAACCATTTGTTCTAAAAGAAAAGATTTTTGTTTTATATATATATATATATATATTAATACGATAATGACGTTGAATTACCTTTTGCCTTCTTAAAAACGTAAAAGAGAGAGAGTAAATGAGTGAGAATAGATGTATATGAATAAAGAAAAATAATAATCACGATTAACAAGACGTACGCCTTTTTTATGTCCTTGTTTATGCATGCATATAAACGCACGACCTATATCTTTTTCTTTCGCTCCCTTTCTTCTCCTAACTGTACTATTCTTATTCTTTTCTACAGTGGTGATTGGTCAAGGTTGTTCTGTTTCTTCACCGTTATTTCTCTTAAGAACCTATTTTATTGCGCATACGATTGATAATAGTCTAATACATAGACCTCGTGTGTATGCAACGTTAGTTTCCTAACATATACAACATGAGATATACAAACAGATACACAGACAGACAGACGAGTGCTTTTCTGAGAGCATCCAATAATTGTGTTTGTCGTTTTATTTGTTGTTGTCTAACAAATGCCTACGATGATCCTTGACATCAAAGCATCAGCATGAAGCTATTATCAATATTGACTGATACGTCATACTTGAAATTAAGTTGATGAAAGATTCATTCAGGCCTGGTGCAGACTAATAACATACACATGCAGAAATCTATTAAAATCTTTACCATATGTAAACAAGTTTGATATAGTTGATATCAAAAAATAAATCGAAAACTGTTTCTTTCAAAAACAAAAAAATATCTTACATATATAACAAAGCGCCTTCGAATTATTTGTTATTATTAATATTATTATTTTGTCTTTTGAAGTTTTTTTTTTGTTTGTAAATCGAATATCAAAAAGAAAATTTTTTTGTTTTTAATAATAAAAAAAAATGAATCAGTATTTTTAATAATGCCAATTGTTACACTTTATGAAATATGTCTTAGAGATTTATTTAAAAATTCTTATTTAAATCCAAATAGTTTAAATCAATTACCTATTTCATGTTTACGTGACATACTTCCATATTTATCTCCATATCAACTTGAACGTTTAGATTTTATTTATTATAAACGACATATTCGAACAAATGATGTTTGGCGTCGTCATTTTGAATTAATCTGGTCATTATCGCGGGATGATAAAGATTCTTATGAATCATTATTAGATATTCCATATAAACGTCTCTATTTTGAATATCTTTTTCATGATACACAAATTTTACAATTAGGTATTTATACACATATATCACAAATAAATATATCAAAATCAATTATTAATCTATCATTTATTGAACAAATAAAATATAATCTAACAAGAGATTCAATTATTTATTGTTCAAAAAGAAGATTATCAGATGATAATCAAAATCTTATTGTCATTTGGAATCATCAATGGAATAAATATATCAAACGGTATTCATAGAGCTTGTTTGAATTAGTAAACAATGAGTACGAATATTTGAGAGTGTGTATATAGTTGTGGATAAGGTTTACTACCAGCTTGTCTCTAATTAATAATTAAGATAGATTGTCCCATTTTAATTGTTTCTGAATTGAATCCATATCGATTTTAGTCAGTTTCGAATTTGATCCTGATTAATGTTTCAGTCACGATCAATGACGATAGAGAATATATATATTCTCTATTAGTAACTTAAATTCATAAAACATCGATGTAATCGATAATAAAACGCTCATTGACCTATTCTCTAAGAGTATGTAAAAGGAGAACTCGATAAATTATAACAAGCAATTAAATCTGGTCGTACGATAAAAAAAAGTTCTTTCGTTAAGAAATAAAGCCTATCATGTTGTAGTTGTTGTTTTTTCTTTCTTTCTGACCTACATATGTCACTTACTCTTTCAAAATATATAAACAAAAATAAACTATGTCTGTCACTCATTTTGTTTATCTTAATTAGTTGACTAATGAGAACCAAATTAAGAATGGACCGAATTTGAAATCGATTTTTTTCAGAATGAGTCTTATCAGGAAAAAATTAAACTAGAACAAATCAATCAGAGACTAACTTTGGGGATACTGTGAATGGAAATGAAGAGATGACTGACATAAAAAAAAATCGAATCACAAAACATCGAATGATACTTATGTCGAAAATGTTAGCATATAATTGGTTGGATTATTCGAATATAAATAGTTTATTAATATATGGAGCAGAGATAAACTTTTTCATAAATTATACATGAGTAATATTATAGATGCTAGTGTGCACGTACGCACAATATCCATTTGTTTGGCACGTCCAGTACTTACTTTTTCGTTTTAGTTTCTTTGCTTTTTTCTTATATACAATACCGTTTAACACCAGTAACGGTTTGCTTTTGTTCGATCTAAGAAAATATGAATTATAACTGTTAATTATCATTAAATGAATTACTATTGAATTTATAAGAAAAACCGATAAATATATGTATGACATCTATAATAAAAAATCAATTATCTTTTCAATCCTATTGTTGATCGATGATTATCTTTCTTCTTGTTCTAATAATCGCATTACACAACGAACAGTTACTAAAAATATCGTAAGACAACATTAGACGCCAAATCAACATAAATCAACAGTAAATTGTCTATTTACGCTATTTTTTAACTTTTCAACATTTTCATCATTCGGCATTTTTTTCTATCTTTTTTGTTTCAATCTTTTCTATACATATCGAAGACTTTTTTTCTCGCTCATTTATATATGGTTTAATAGAGTTTGACGAGTTGGTCATAAATATATAGTTTTTATTTCGATTCGATCACAGTTTAACTGAAAAAGAATCGTACAAAAATCGAATGACTGAAAGTATAACATTGGTAACAATGAACTCGGAGTTTTTTACAGAAATTGTCAAATTTGGATTACGTCGCTATTTCAGACTTTATAAAAACATTTTATTCTTATTCAGTACTGAAAACTGAGTAGAAAAATACTATTCGTCTTTGTTATCATAGTCGAGATAAAAAGTAAAATAGATTGCATATTCGAAATAAACGTCAAAAACTGTATTGAATCATATATATTTTAAGAATCATTTTTTCTGCGAAAAACTGATCCCTGAAGAACTAGGGGGAATTTTCAGAAAATTAGACCTGTGGGAGCCATAGGTGTATTTTCGATCCGATTCATTATTTACAAAAATATATATATAATTCGATGTAGTTTTTGACGCTTATTTCGAATATGCAATATACTTTACTTTTTATCTGAACCATGATAATAAAGATGAATAGTTTTTTTTCTACTCAGTTTTTGGTAATACATCAGAATAAACTGTTTCCATAAAGTTTGGAAAAACATTTCGTAATCGAAATTTGACAATTTCTGAAAAATAAGAGTTCCTAGTAACCAATCTTTTATTTTCAGTCATTCAAGTTTTGTACAGTTCTTTTCATCCAAACGATGATCGAATCGGAATAAAAACTATACATTCGTGATCAGTTCGTCAAGCTCTATGAAACTATATATAAATGAGCGAGAAAAATCCACTCGAATTTTACATTATTGGCATTTTTTTTTTAATTCATATTTTCTTTTTCAGTTTTATTCTTACACCAAACGTTTGGAATTTAGCAAAAATTGATCCTTTGTTAATTGAATGTTTTACAGAAAATGTTACAGATATTGTCCTAAGTGGTTATCCAACAGAAAGTGATTATCATGGAATGAAATTTATTTTAGATATTCTAACACGAGGTCATATTACAAATATAGTTTTAAAATTTCCCTCTTATTGTTTAATGAATATTCTTTCACCATTATTAATCTATCCACGTTCATATTCTTTATCATATTTATCAACAATTAATAAAAATGATTTTAAAAAATCGAATATATTTACACAAAATTTTATTTTACCACATCATCAAAGACAATTATGTTTACAAGTAGAAATACATTCAAATGAAGAAAATAATAATTATAATCTTCATCAAATTTTATCAAATAATCATCATATAATCGAACAAGATGATAACAATTCAATAGATACAACACATGCTGTTATATCAGAATCTATTCATAGTTCACATGATTCATTAGATCTTCTTTCAACATCACCAAATACAACTATTCATATACATTCATCAACATTAAGAATAAGAAATAATTTTCCACAATCAGTCTTTCAACAATATCAACTACCAGATAATCATACTTCAACATATATACCAATTATTGAATCAAGTCATCTTGTTTCATTATCTGATCATAATAGGTTTATTGTTTAAGGATACTGCTCCCCCCTCCCCTCTGTTTTGACCATTTTTGATTCTTGAAGAGGGTACAGCCAATCAGATTGAAATTTTTACTACAAATAGAGCACCTGGAATAATGCGGTACATGTTCGAGAAAAAAAATTTTCTAGAGAATTTTCACGATTTTTTCGGGAAACTCTAGTTTTCTATAGGTTCGCGTCCTAGTGCATTAAGATCCTCATCAGACTTTATCAAATTCAGCTGGTAATTTTTTTTGTGAGATACTTCAGACTATATCTCAGAGGTAGTTTTGAGCGTTTTCGAGAATAGTTTCTTTTTAATGTGAGAAAGACGGCAAGATTCGGAGCCGAAACCCAGATGTTGATTTTCAGAACTCTACAAAACTGGAGAGGAAAGTCAAAAACGAAGACAGCCGATTTTATCTCTGAAGGATACTTACAAGTATTTGCGGTAAACATTTCAGCCTGAGCGGTACCCAAGTGATATCCGCCGTTTGAGCTCATATTAGATCCACAGGTAGGTCTCAGTGAGAATATCAGAAGCTTACAAAAGTTCGTCTGTATTGGGTTTTGGTGTCAGGTTACAAACGCTTTACGTGATTTTTTTTCACCCATTTTTACGTACTCTCCAGAAGATCGAATAACAAAGATTCGATCTTAAACTTTGTCTATAGATAGGTCTAATGACTTTTTGAATATCCTGAAAATTTCAGTCGAAAAGAATGTTCCTTCGTTGAGTTATTGAATTTTCGAGTGAATGCGATTTTTGTGACGAAAGACTATTTGTGGAAATTCAATATCTTGACGAAGGAACATTCTAATAGACATTAGACCTAACTATAGACAAAATTATCGATTGAAATTATGTCATTTGGTTTTTTCGGAATTACCTACAAATGAATCGAAAATCCACTAAGCCGGTCACAACTCGACACCGAAGCCCGATGGGGACGAACAATTTTAGGCTTTTGTTAGTCTCACTGAGACTTGTCTGTGGGTTCAATATGAGCTTAAACGACGAGTATCATTTAGGGTAGTTCCTTTATAAGTAAAAGAAAAGAATTTCGATATGAATACTGTAAAAAAAACAAGAAATTTCTTACATTCAGCAAATCTGTAACACTAAACTGTTCTAGAGTCAAATGATATTTCTAATTACACATAATACATGAGGCTATCATACCTTTTGTTCAGCTCGAAATCGAGTTTTTAGCTAAAAAAAATGGGCAGGGCGAGGAGAAGTTCCCATACGAATCGTAAATTCTTTTATAAACGATCTACATTTTTAGATCAACTATTGAGCCACACGAACGTCTTCTTCCTTATTTAAATCGATCTCGAAATTTTCAACAATATTCAATTCGTCAATCAATTGTTACACCAATTCGACATCTTTCAACATCTGAACAATCTGTACCAACAATAGAACCATTAACAAATCTTATAACAGAACCTGTTTCTTCTAGTGATAGTAATTTATTTCGACAACGTACAACTACTATTGTTCATCCATCTTCTAATTTGACAATAAAAAAAAAAGAAATTGAAATAAATAAAGAAAAATTTTTATTACTTCATTTAACACCACAATATCAAACAAATTCATTAACAAATCTTTCTATTTATTATGTTTCATCTTTTGAAACAATTGAAATGATTGCTATTGCTTTATTAGGTAAAAAAAACTATCAATTAAATATGAGAAAGAAAAAACATCAATTTTTTAAAGGTATGAATCAAATTCATCATTTAACTTTAGTTAATTTTACTATTTATTCATCTCAACTTGAAACAAGTTTAATTACTTTATGTACTCGATCACAACTTCAATCACTTCATTTAACAAGTATTTCATTAGTACATGGTGCTATTGGTTTTCTTCTTCATTTATTTCAAAATAAAATTAATCATAAAAATATAAATATCAATCTTAAACGTTTACGATTAGATACAATTAAAATTTTTTCATTATTAATTGATAATATTCATCTATCTGATGTTGAACAAGCGGAATTTATTCAAAATTCTTCATTAGAACAATTTATTTGGCGCGAGTAAATAGAAAAAAACAAAAGACAAAATTTTTTATGTATTTGATGATTAATACTTTTTCTTTAGACGTCATATGCAATATATTCATATACGTTTATTATATAAATTATCATCTAATATTATGTCAAAACTTCATCGTCTTGAACTTTCTTCTATTCTTGAATGTTCTATATTTGATCAATATATATGGTGTCAAACACTATTACATCGTATATCTGACGTACGTCTTCGAAATTTTCGTATTCGTCCAATTAATTTAACACAATTTTTTCTTTCTTTGAATATTCAATGTATTTTAACTGTATTTCATTTTGAACGTGTTGGTCTTACTTGGAATAATGATCAACAATCAATAATTATTCATGATGCATTTACTTCTTTGATATTACATGCTAAACATTTAATTGAATTTAGTTTAGCTTATAATAATCTTAATAATAATTTCATTCATTGGCTTTGTCAAATGTTATTATGGTATGATAAAAATATTGATATAAATAATACATCATGGTGGTCAATTGGAATACTTAATTTGACTTTTAATTTAATAACAAGTGAATCAATGCGAAGACTTATTGATACATTAAAAGAATATAAAAATCGATGGAGAATAGGACATTCACCAATTCGACGAATAGATATTTTAGGCAATGCTTTAGAAATGAGAGAAATTCCGAATTTAAAAAAACAATTTAACGCACTTGGCTGCGATCTTATTTCCTATATCATGTCTTGATATTGTTTTCTCCATATCAGAAATTCTAGACAACAGATGGAAGTTAGACAATCAAAAATTGTTATTTAATTAGAGCATAATTTTCTATGGAATTTACATATATTTTCGAAAAAGACTGTGAGTGTAAGTTAAAATTGAGGTCAAAGGTAAGAGACTAGTGAGGGTGTTTTTCCTAGTGTAACGGTAAGGAAGGAGGCGAACGATCATTGGTCACGCTTCCATAGCAGTCAAGAACAACAAACTTCAAACTTTTGTCCCAGAGCTCCTTAGCAACGAAAAAAGATGCTGAACTGAATTAAGAACAAGATTTAGACTATTTTAGAACGTTCCAAAGCCTTTCGTGAAATGTGAGCTGCTGGAATACGTTTGTAAATATTCTAAATAGTGCAGATAAAAATTTGTATTCAAGATGTCAAAGATTATATGTAATAATGCATTGATTTGCCATTGTCGTCATATAATTAATATAAAAACTGTGAACTGATCAAGTTATGACTTTGGAGAATAATCAATATCAGTTATTTTAAGGTTATCGAGATATATAATAGTGTGTGTTAGACCTACTGTAGATATCATAAATACGTATAACAGGCTTATTTATCAGTTAAATCAATGGTTAGAACAATAATAATAATAATATTGAATTAAGGAAAAAGAAATACGAAAATGAAAAACAACGAACAAATAGTGACAGGCAAATAAAAAATAGAGCGTCAATGAAAAGGAAAAAAATTTCTGGTCATCATGCGAGAATAAACTAGATGGTCTTCGAGTTTCACTTGAATACGAAATGCTGTGCGCAGCACGAATCTCGATTTTTGAAAAAAAGATATCTCGTGGTAAAGAGAAGGATAATCGATTTTACGATTCATCAGAAATCGTCTTTTTCCTAACGATATTTACGTTTTACTGGAATCAGTATTTTTTTCCAATGCTTGTGTGTTTTGAAATGCATTCTTCGGCCGATCAGCTGATTGAATTAGATAAGTATTTGAATGACAGACATGGCAAAATTCATCACTATGAGAACTCTGTAAACATACATCAAGATGTTCGTAAAGAATGCTGTCGATTGATCGTTTAATTATCTATTTGATTCATTATTTATAATCAGCTGTTCTTACAGCTGTAATAGATAAAACGAGCTTATCGAATAAACTGGAGGCTACCTTTTTATCCTGTCTCCATATTAATTATCTGGAAACTAGAAAAATAACAAAGTCCACAGAAAGGAAGAGGTCGTTATGAAACAAAATTGTCCGTATCCTTTCTCTCATAAAATTTGATTATACGTTATCTAATTTGTTATTTTGATTGTCAGAAATCTTTAACTAATAAAATCAGACCTTTTTATGAATTCTGTATTGTATACTAAGTGACTGAGCTATCCGAGATTTATCCATGTTTTATATTCTCAAAAAGATTAGGTTACAGAATGTTGTCATAGAAAATACTCTATTCATTTGCTCATATATTCAGCCGATTTATATGTAAAATTGAACTGTTTCAGTTCTCTATCGAAAGGTGTATGAACATACGAGAAAAAATTATTCATTCCCTATCGTTATATAAGGGTAAGATTCACATCGCATACCACCAATGGACTCCCATGACGAACACCACTTACAATGGAGGTGTTTGTTTTGTCAGTTAAAGAGATGGTACATGTTCGGGTCAAATGAAAGCTCTCACCGCCAAATTAACAAGATTAAAATATTAGCTGCCGTTGGCTTGCCTAGAGGAATATACTCGATTTTTACGGTGCTCCCGCTTTGGATATACAGGAACATTAGGATTATTTACATTAGTTTTTTATGAAATCAACTGAGTATTTGAATAGTAGGTGCCAAGAATCTTCCTGAGATTTATCAATAACATTAATATCACATTAGTTTCGATGTCTTCTGGAATTTAAGTTGTATCGAAATGGAAAACAAGATATATGGATTTGAAAAATGACTTGTATGTATAATTTGAAATTAAAGTGCATTGATGCATGACTTGGTGGTCTATTGACCATTTCTTTGCAATTGGTGTTAAGAAATCCCAAAGAAATATACTATCGAAGAATTATTCTCTTTCGTTCTTTGTTGTATCTACAGAGTAAAAAGGTTAATTTCATCAAATTAATACATGAATTTATTGAACATCGCTAAACATGTTCTCGATTTGGCTCAAGTTGAATTTCGATCTGGAAATTTTTGCTGCAGAACGATTATTCGAAGTTCTGAAATCATTTACAGATAGCTACTGCAGTAAGCTGTATACTTATGATACTCTCGAATTTGAAGATGAATATGATGAAATGACCGATGAAGAAGAGAGCGACGATGAAACAAATGGTTATGACGAAAATGATCATTCTGATTTTAAAAAATCGTTTTACATTAGACGAAATGGAAAATATAATCGAATAGATTGACCAACATCTAAACGCCAGATTTAGATGTAATAAAATTATTACTTGAACTAAACCAAACAATAACGTCTGCAGTTTCAATGGTAATCAAACTTTTATTTGAGCTTCAAATTCATATGTCTTAATGTAATATACATATATATTTTAGATGCTCAAAATTGGATCGAAAGTAAAAGAACTGTAATATCAAAGTATTCTTCTCATCAAATTTTAAAGAGTGATCACTGTTTATTTCGACAAGGATATATCTCACAAACAACTCTTTCTTTTATTGGTGAACGAACAACAGAAGTGGCTGTTAAAAAGAAACACAACTTAACGTACTCTTATACAGTACAATCTGTTACATCAGCTGATGGTCGCTTATTAGACAAATTCGTACTCATTCTTCAAGAAAAAGAAAATCAATTCGATAAAAGAGTGCAAAAAGATTTAATTGTACTACCAAATGTTCCCAGGCCGAACAGGCACGGTCGTAAACGATCGTAAATCTCCGTGTCGTATACGGAGTAATGCGACAATATAAGAAGAAAAATACGATCGTTTACAATTTTCGTATACGGTATCCGTTTCACTCCATACATCTTCGTAAACGATCGTATTCCAGCGTATACGGTCACGACGATATACGATCGCAATACTGAGCTATGTATTACGGTAAAACACGACTGTAAACGGTCGTTTCAAGGTCGTATACGGCCGTTTACAGTCATATACGAAGCCCGTAATCGTCAACCTGGATTGTAGTAAGAGCTTCAAAATCCAGAAAAAGCAGTGGTGAAAAACATCACTTTTCTTTAAATGAAGTATTATGTCCATTGGTTGATAAAAGATTTCTTCTCTTCCTTGATTCCCGGAAAACTCAAGCTGATTTAACCAAATTTAGAGCAGTATTTCCTAATCAAGACAATCAATTATTGATTTTTCCTGAAGGATCAACAGGTTATATTCAACCGCAAGATCTTTCTTTTGTTTCGCTCATGACGATTTATTCATGAAAAAAATCGAACATTATATTCATATTTATCGCACAGAAAAGAC
This sequence comes from Rotaria sordida, assembly GCA_905250125.1. Classification (NCBI taxonomy): domain Eukaryota; kingdom Metazoa; phylum Rotifera; class Eurotatoria; order Philodinida; family Philodinidae; genus Rotaria; species Rotaria sordida. The sequence continues at coordinate 74,047 of CAJNOL010000071.1, read as the reverse complement.
TATAAGTGATTGTCAATATTTCATCAACATCCATACCATTATTCACAATCAATTATCAGCTACACAATTTAAAAATCTCATTAAGAATGGATTTATACAAGCTGGAATAACAAATGAAACAACTGGGCAGATTGAAACATAAAAAGATGTTTGCTTCAAATTCTACGATCTATACTGATCAATTAACAATTGTAATGAACGAATACTATTAATGTGTACTTGATGCGAAAAAACTCTTTGTTACTATTATCTGATTAAAGGTCTACATATACACTTGTAGTACATTTGTTAAAATAGTATATCATATAATTTATTGTTTTCAGTTAAAATAAAATCGAAACTATTGGTAATTTAGAGATTTTGATAACTGCTAGCTGATCTTTATCTGTATTGATACAACTTAAGTTCCAGAAGATATCGAAACTAATGTGAGGGTGTGGGTGTGATTGTGTGTGGATATGGGTAGGCAAAAGCAGAAGTCACATCTACACCGCATCCGCACCCACACCCCTTGGTTTTTATTTAGTATCCTTTAAATTTTGTTCCTACTTGCTTACATGTATCATTGATTACAAATGAAATTTTTTTTTTATCAATTTTTCTGTAAGAAAAAGTGACGTGAAAAGATAAGAATGAATCTTCTAATATAAAGATATTCAAACGAGATTATTGTTTTTATTTTTATCGACATTCTATTATAAGAGATGAGTCAAACTCGATTTGTTAGATGCATTTTTAATTTGTTGATCACGATTACCATCAATTGTAAAGCAAAATTTTTTATATTTATGGAATAAAAATAATAGCTATTTCTTAAAAAGAACACAAATCTATCATCATCATATTGATACATGATGCGTCATTTTATCGTATCACATCTTTATATATTTTTTATTATAGGCAAGGTTAACAAGGAAGATAGTAAATGATCTTATGACAAATAATTAATTTGTACAATAATAGAATATACCATTAATCAATAAAAATTGAATACAAAATTGATAATAGATTTATGTTCATACAAATTTTAACTCCATTTTGGACAAGTAAATTTTTCAAACTATTTTATTATTGTCACACTTTCTTTTTGATATATTTACATTTAATACCATAAATCATATTAAAAAGAACAGCAACTCATAATATCTTTTATCAGTCTTGAATAAAATCATAATTCAATTCTATTGCATTAATAACATAATTTCTTAACATAGAAAACTATCTCAAAACTTTCTGATCGAAGTACACACATCATGATAGCAGTAGAATAGAAATGAAATAAAGAGTCCAATACATTACTTGAGTCAACTTAAGATGACAACAGTAAAAATTCCCTTATGTGAACACTAAAGAGAATATTTAAAAGTGTTCACTATTCAAGAAGTCGGTACTTATTTTCACCAAAATGTATTTCTCTACTCTGTTTGTAAATCAGGAGAATTTAATCCATGTTTGTTATTTTTTTATTCGTAGAATCGTACCTATAACTTTGTTTTGTTTTGACACTTAGCTCTCAAGATTGAGATCAGTTTCATTCTTATATGTGCACAAGAGCACATATGAATAGGAGTACAACAATAAAAAAAACCCATTCACTTAAGACAAGCTGTTCTAGTTGATGAAGTGAAAAAAATGCGTTTAGAGTTCACTTTAAGGAGATATTCACTTTGAAGAGGTCGATTTCAACCAACAACCATTCGGTAAGAATCAGAAATGTTCATAATAATTAGATAATCACATTATAGAAGTATTCACAGTAAGAAGTTTTACAGGAAATCAAACACTTATGAACTGAACAGTGGTGATATGTAGAAAAATAAAGAACTAGAATCTGGTTTTTATTTACGAATATTTTGAATGAATCTAACAAACAAGAATGTCGATCAAAATATTACGATCAAGAGAGGAACAACATTCAGTAACTACTAGACGTACAGTAGAAAAAGATCGTTCAACCTAACCTGAAGTAATTAAGATTTTAAAAAAAACGATGACGAGTAAATAATAATGAAAATGAAAATTTTTGTTGATGATCGCTGTGGAATATTAATGGATTTGATTGTTTATAAGTATCTTTACTCTTCATTCTCAAATACTTGTCTAATTCATCATTGTTAAATATTATCCTTGAAATGAACTTCATTGCATCTGTTTGCTAGCAATATATTCAATATAAGACAAAAAAGACTGTGATTATAACTTCCGAGTCATTTTAATATAATATTTATTGTGTGAGCAATTCAATTATATAATCGAGATTTTTCTTTTTGTTTAAGTTCTCCTAAGAGCTAATTATTGTCAAAAATGTGAAAATTGAGATAAATGTTTGAAAAGATAGCCCGAGGTCTGATCTTTCGTAAATGATAAGATTTTTTATTATGGCATCTCGTTTTTTCCAAAATTTCCATCATTTTCTACTCAAAAAGTATTGTTTTTTAGATAAAGTGGAAAATCTTTTTCGCTGTTTATGTTTTTTTTGATTGCACATCCCAGAATTCTTAAACAAGCCTCATTGTAGTCAATGATTATTTTTTTTTTGATTGAAAGACTATGTCAAGATGCAGGGCGTGACAGGACTCATTTTTTGAATTAAGCTCTGTTATTATTTATATAAAAGAATACTTTTATTATTATGACATCATTTTTTGAGATATTGAACTTTTCTCTCCTTAAAAAATAAGAATTTAAACAAAAGAGCTCTGCCATGCTCTGCATCTCGACATGTTCTCTTAAAAAAAAAAAAATGAATATATAGAATGAAGGCTCACAAAGAATTTTGGCTTGTCAAATAAGTTATATTTAAATATTATCTATTGAATATCTTGCGAAAACGTCATGATATAGGACTGAAAATTTTATGCAATTCGTATATACCTGAATCAAGATCGATATTTGAGCACACAGTTAATTTTATGTCAATTTTCTTTTGATATTATCCGATAGAGTCTTTGTATATTGCGAATGATTGCAGTTGTCTTCACACGTTCTATTTTATTATCGTAACATGATCATAATCATTTATCTTTTCAATTAAACTTGATAATTAGCGTAGGCAATCTGATGAACATGACATGAAATATAAAACTTAAATTTTTGTACGATAGTATCTATCTAAAAGAAATCTATGAACGAAAAAGATTTTTTTTTTGTTTTTATTTATGTTAACAAATTAGATTGTCCTTGACCTTCTAAAAATCTTGGTAGACATCTCGAATTTAAATACG